>VJOZ01003691.1:3168-18931 GCA_009801055.1 Stichopus horrens | reverse complement strand
TTGGACGACATGTCTCTCACATTTCTGAGCACCCAGACCATGGTCAGTCATGGCCAGACTCCAATATGTTACTGCATGATTATAGAACCTACAATAACAAAAAAGGGAACACTTGAAACAGGATTTGATACTTCTATGTCTACATATAAAAAGATAAAGGATGAGACAAGTGAAAGTCAGGAAAAATGAATTGTGGTCATTAGACAAAAATGAGACACAAGGATAAGTCAGGAAAAGGGGATATGTTAAAAGCTAGAAAGGGATATTGAAGTCTAGAACTCATTTTTTCATATCATTCATTTATTCAATGTAATACAAATGTAAAATTTATCAAGTGTTTTAAGACTGTGACATAAAAGAAAGATGATACAAAAAAGGGCATGGTGTAGTCTGGAAAGGGATATGTTGTAAGGTAAGTCTGGAAATGAATATGCCATAGGGTTAGAGGGGTTTGCTATAGTGTGGAAAAGGAAAAGGACAGAAATGGACCTGTTGCTACAAGGGAAAGGGCATCTAGTTCTATTTAGAATAGAGGGCGAGGTGAAGCCACAGAAAGGGATAGGCAAGGGATAGCTGATGGGTTGCATCAGAAATGCATCCAACAAGCTGACTTGGGATTCATATTTTGTACTAGTGTAACTGAGGGAGTTACCACTTGAAGTTGATGGATGTTCAGAAAGTAGTTACCAATGTGTGATGTTTATACATCCACTCTGCAATCCCTTTCAAACGTGCTTATGAGAATACAAGAACGTTGTTTATCGGTAGGACAACATAATTTCTCTCCAAACCCTTTTTTGTCACCTAGGCTTGCGGTTCCCTGCACCGTCGGTTCTCCTGAGCTGAACGAGACAATTCCGCATTCACATTTTTTACACATTTACCCCCAATCCACTATTACTTCACACCTGTGTCACCACAATCTCCTTCCCTGAATGCCAAATTTCATTTTGTTTTCCCTCTTTCTCTGCAACATTTTTTGCAAATCAAAATTGTTTAACTCCCTGGAGCCAAAATCTTGCCTACCCCTACAGGAAACCTGCAATACTCACCCACAGACAGACAGACACCTAACCTTGAGCACACATAATATAATGCCATCCAAAATTAAACTCAAGAGTCAATATTCTTCAATTTCTAAATTTCTCATTCTGTGCTTTTTATATTCATTTCTTTTTTAACCAGTTTCTTGGATTTCCTTTGACTTTGGGGGATAATCAAGCAATGAAGCAATTAGCAAATGCTCGACTGCTTCTGGAAAAGCTTTCATATGGTTTTCTTTTTAGGGGCAGACTTTTTTTTTCTATGCTTTCTCTTTGAAGGGCTGTATTCAATTAAAGTCTCTCTTATTCATTTTTTTTTTTTTCCNNTCTGTTTTTTTTTTCTTTTTCTCGCTCCTTTTTTCTTTTAAATTTCTATTTTTATCAGAATCAACAACCACCAGCTGACGGAAGTTTCTCGGTGAGGTTTAACCATGACTCATAGAGATTAATGGAGAGAAATCCAACTTTGCAGGATATGGAACAAACGTAATGTACGATTACATACAAAGTTGAGGAAGAAGTGATGTCATAAAGACCTGAGACTTGGGTCTGCGCGGTTTCATTCATTACGAACACATCAGACTGACCTCGGATGCTGAAAGATTATCAACTTGTTCCTTTGACATTCAGATTCTACAAATTTAAGTTTAATGTGTCATAAGGCCATGACTTTTCAACTTTCTACAAGCTCTTTTTTTCAAAATAAACAACATGCTAGGATAGTTTGATAGTGATTTGTTGGTCGACTTTCCTAATCAGTCATGTAGCAAATTTTCCACAAGGTTACGGAGAATATCACACATCACAGGTATATTACTGTTGGAGAATGAGGCTAGAATTGGATCATGAAGCTCCTTCTAGTGCAGTTTTTCAACTGGGTATTCATACATATCAGCAGAGGTCTATCAGACACATACTGTTCAGTTACATTTGTGCAAGCCAAACACGTAACACTGTACACATGGTTTCATCTTACTCACAACATGATGCAAAGACAATTGATAAACCTCTGCCAGGTTTCAACGGACAATTCAGCACTTTCCAAAGAAACTTTGGCTCAGTGGGCCTATTCTATTCTCAAAACTTCAAATCATGTCAGTGATATTCAATGCAAATAATATCATTCAACTCACTGTCCTATCCCGACATGTCCTCTGAATCATTGGCACATACTGTAAATTATCTGCTGCAAACTTCTCCCAGTTGCTACTCTCAGTACTTTTTGTGGATTTTGGTTATCAAATAATTGCCCTTAACACAGTAACCCCTTTCTTTCTCTACATCTGCAGGATCTGATCTGTCTTTAACATATCAACTTCCTGAACCATGAAATAATTTCTAGACATCCAGTCTCCAATTCTAATAATCTCATTTTGGGAAATTCACACCAGCCGAACTCTCTAGTCTTGAGCCCCCATCAAAGTAGCGACATTTTGAAATTATGCGAGTGTCACTCAGAAAAACAGCCATACGAATAAACTTCTGTCCGCTTCGAGTCATTTGTTCAAAGAAAACCGGAGGACAGCTGATACAATACAATGAGCTGGTCAAGGAATGAAAACGTAGTTCCTTCAAATATTCAAATTTTATCTTCACTACCTTCAACCAAAACAACGTATCACTAAAGCCGCCTCAAAGAAATCAAGATGAACAAAAATAAAGATTACGAAAGACAAAAAGCCTCCCGGCGGTCATTTAATACTTTCATTTTAATATCTGTCACTGGTCAAATGAAATGAACTGATAATCCATGCGGTGACCACAAAAGCATACAAAACACTCTAGATAGCCATTACTAAAATGCTAGAGAAAATCCCTAAAGTGACAGCTGTCAAAGTTAGGAAAAAGGGGTCACAAAAAAACAAGAGCTCATTATTTAATGTAGGATGTATTGTTGAAATAGGCTAAATTTATCAAGTAGTCTAAAGTCTAAAGTTATCTAAGGAGATCATGTTAATATTTCAAGATTCAGATAAATGTTTTCAACAGTAAGAGATACCGATACAAGTAAGTCCAAAACAAAAAATTAATTAATGGTACCATCTGGCACCTTGATGTCCACAATTTATCTCCCTTGCCATTCCTGCACCCCCCCCTCCATCCCTCTTCCCTACTAAAAGTCACTCAACAATTTAAGCAAAAGCAAACTCCAAGTGTCTAATTTTTACATAGGGCTCTATTAAAAGTTTTGAAGACTCAAGTTGGCCACAAAAAAAGTTTCACAAAGGGAATGCCAAACAGTAGCTGACCATACACTGAGTGAGCTATGACAGTTTTTGTGACTGTGCATTTACACACATAACTCTGATCTCTAGATATAGCCCCCAGCATTAATATTTCATCTCATAATTGGTTCTGATTTAAAGTCACACATCAACTGTCATTCGATCCTCCGTTAACTTGTCATCGTGCCGAAGGTGAGAAGCTCTTCCTCTCTCTTTTTCTTTTCCTCTCCCGTCGTCGTCGCACCGATGCTCCTACTCTGCTGCAGCCTACTTTGCAGATGCAGGCTCTGTCACAGGAGGGAAGATGTTGTCCGTCAATCGGATCGATGTTGCGCATCCCACAAAATTGTTGAGCTGTCGTGAAATCAATTTGCCAGGCAGAGTGTGTGATCTGGTTAAGGCCTCTGGATCAGTCTGCCTCAGGGTGAATGCACTAATGCTTGTAAAAATTTAAAACAATTTTGTTACTTTCTAGGCAAGTTTCTGTCAGCCAGATAACTGAAAGTTTTCTTCAAAATATCTTCTTTCCTTCAACTTTTCTAGGCCAAAGACTCTCATGGGTCAAAAAGGAGGTCTTTTTGCAACTTAGGACGAGTTGCTAGCTTACAAATGACGGTCACAAATGTCGGAAGCAGGTGCCCCTTTCGAATGGTCACAAAATGCCAAGGTAGCGGAGCAGACAAATAGTGTACACTTACTTAGAAACAAGATCCCTCCTTCCCTCGAATGTAAACAGGATTACTTGTTCGATCAGTAAGATGCACCCCAGAAGAGATGATATGTACCTCTTCTTGACAGTGACATGAATTTACGTAGAAGTTAGACCTAAGAATTAAACTTGCTAATCGCGGATCTATATACAAAACTGAAAAAGCCAGTCCTCCATCGTTCTATGAGCCAAAAAGCAATGTATACAAACACTTGTGGAATCATGAAAAAAGTGAATTAATGCTACAGAGACAAACATGAGTATACTACATATATGCATAGCCACTGCATACAAGGAAATTTTTCAACATTAATTGCAACAAGTTCCAAGGGTGTGATCTTGTTGCTTTTTTGGAGGGAGGTGACATTTTGTACGTTCTGTCAACAACATTAATGTCATCGAGTAAAAATTTGCATTTGAGTTGTCATGCTCTAGTTGATACCACAATTACTTAACAACTTTTCTAAATTATTCAGAACTTGAATTAAGTTTCATACTTTTCCTGGAATTTTTTTTGTCACTTGGAAATCTTTCAAAGTAGAAAACTTTGAATACATAACCTTAACAAGTCTTAGAACTGATGGAGGTAACAGAAAAGACTTGACGAAACTCTCTAACTTTGATGAAAATCAGACTTTCTTGGTGCTTTGCAGATGGGTTTTAGCTAAGTTTTGCCAGAATTAAGGTCACAAAATGTAATTTGAAAATGTTGCTTAGTCTCCCACACCAATAGACAGGGAGCTCCTAAAATCACTATTTTGTTGATTGCGACTCACAGTCACACACTGTTCACAGAGTACAGAGCAATTATATGGCAATACATACAGTACTTCAATTAACATTCATATTGCCATAGACTTCACAATTGGAAAGCTGATCAATTTGAATCAGGTTTCGAATCTCCAAATCGCAGACTGCAAGTGCCAAAAGTTCTCTTCTCAGTTATTTCGTCAAATACTTTGAATCACCAACTGCGTTTCCTGCTGCAGTCACATGTAGATGCATGCCATAGGCCAAAAACAATGTCAGTAAAGAGTGCCTGCCTTCGAAAAATACACGGTATGAGACTGTGTAGAAATAATCACAGGATGAAATAAAAACAAAAAAACACCAGTCATTTGAAACAAACTTTATAACCATAATGTGCAAGATAAATGTTGTTTCCAAATAATAATAGCTTATAAAGTACCAAAAGGAAGTTTGAAGAAAAACAAACATGTAATTAATCTCCAGTATTCTATTATCTAACACTCTATTTTTCTTTTTTTTAATATGATTATTGTACCAAATAAACAGTTCACTCATACAAGTGTCACATCTGTACGGTAGGACGATGCTAAACGACCAACATTTGAGAAACAAACCTGTCAGGTTTTTTGCCTATGTTCTTGTTTGCATAATTTGGACGTAAACTGTAGCCTAAAGTTACCAGAAATGAGGCCGGGAAGAGTGAAGCCTCTTCTCTATACCTCTGATAAAAACGAAAGAAGCCATGAAAAAAATAAATAATCAAATCTGAGCACTGGCGGTGACTTCTACCCATATATACCTTCCGTTCACCTGCCATCCCGCAGGGGCACGTCTTTCTTGCAAGAAAACTGCTGGTAACAAATTTTCTTTTGAAAGTATAGTAACAGTTTCTTCAATAGCCCTGAGCATTTGAAAATTTCAGTGAGCTAGATGACACATGAGTGAATGCATAGTATGTGGAGCAGGGGAATGTGTAGGCCTACATGAACTGCGATATTTTGAAGCAAACAGTGTGCTGGTATATTCAAAGAGAAAAACAAGATTGAGAGAAAGATGGTTGGGATTGTGAACACAATGTAGATAATACAGACGATGAGTGAAAAATTAGGTCAACAAATATCCACTCAATTAACATTAAGTTTGTTGCACACACTGTGCTGCAAAGTGTAGTATAGTATTCAGGATTGGAAGAGGCTTTCCTCTTTTCTCAATTTCCCCTCCCTTCCCCACCCTTTCCTTCACTTTGTCTGCCTCTTAGTCCTTGAAGTACCAAGGAATGAAAAGTGAAGCATGTACACAGTGAGTGTACTTCCAACTTGTGTCTCCATGGAAGAATTATGCCTCTCTGTTAAAGGGACATAGGGCATTTAGAATACACCAACATGGCACACAAAAACAATAGCTGTACTGTATTGTTAAACCATTCAGTCTCATCAATAAACATCTGCAAATGCTTCATCTCCCCAAAACATTGTGCATGTGACAAGTAATGGAAGATACATCATTTGAATTTTGAAGAGTTTGGGTGACAGTTTGAGCAACAAATGCTGTAAGAAACTTATTTCTCTGAAAGATGACAATTGTCCTTCCTTATTTTGAATGATCTATAACTCTATGTCCACAAACATCGGTTNNATGTATAAACTAAGAGATACAGCACTTTGCTAAAGAACGATGACAACATTATTTCTACTACTTGGAGTCATGTCAAGTCTCCCCCCCTTCCCTCATCCCATTATCCTTAAATTCATTCTCCACGTTCCTTCCTCCCTTAGCATCTCTTCTCTACATGTTACAGAATTTCTACTCATAAGGGGAGGAGTCCAGTTGGTGCAGTTCTTCTTAGAAGTTCCCCTTGATTCAGAGGATCCCCTTGATTCAGAGGATCCCCTTGATTTAGAGGGACTAGAATCAAATGAGTCAAAGTCTCATCGATCTTGTCGTGACCTAAACCTCAGAACAGTTGACAAATGTCCATGCTCCCTCTCACTGCCAATACATCCATACAAGCTGCACAGAGCGATGTATCAAATATTGAATACGATATGCCACATTTATATTAAAAAAAAATTTTATAGCAAAGGAAAACTATAACCTCCACACTGAAGAAAATTCCTCAGACACATGTGCTCTCCACCACAGTTTGAGAAAAGGGCCTAAGGCTTATTTTGATAAGCTGGCACGTAAAGGCTAACAGTGAGTAATTAAAAGATCAGATATACATCCCAAGGTGCCATTTGGTGTTTTCATAATGTGAAAAGGATCTCCTCCTTGGGTATGAAACAGTCCCAGCTTCAGCTTGTAGCAGCAATTGGAACAGACTATAGATCTACAGTACAGTATGTATTGTATATACACAAACTCAACACAACATCACACATCTGATGGAAGGAGACAGTAACAATGCCACTGCAGCTAGGACTGTACATACAGTGCATGCTCTCAGCAATTTACAAGGTTTTACAGTAACTATGGACAGTTGGGATCTTATTAAAATCATGTCTGAGGCAGAACACATATATCAGATACAACATAACAAATGTACTTTTCTTTAGAACAGCAGATATATGTGGGATGCGGTTGAATTGCTTACAGGCACAGTTAGTGAATGAAAACAGCTTTCTGTGGCAAACACTTAGAGGTAAAGTTATTGTGTTAAGAAGAGACACTCTGTAATTACTTTTCTTTTCAGCTGTCTATAGAGATTACAAATGAGAGAGACACTAAAAAACAGAAAATCAATCTCGCCAAAACCATCCTCAACGGACAGAGAACTAAGACACGTTACATTTGAATTTTCAAACTTTTGTTTATCAATATGATGTATCTTTGTTTATTGTTCAATTTGGAAGGAGATGAAGGATCAAAAAAGAATATTCTTTTTCAAATCAAACCGTCCTCCCACAACTATTCATCCTTCTGGTGAAGTCTTTTTCAACACTTCTTGTCCTACAAGTAAAGTTTTCTCACAACTACATGTCCTACTGGGAAATTTTCTCACGACTACATGTGCTACTTTCTCACAACTACATGTGCTACTTTCTCATAACTACATGTCCTACTGGAAAATTTTTCTCACAACTACATGTGCTACTTTCTCACAACTACATGTCCTACTGGAAAGTTTTTCTCACAACTACATGTCCTACTGATAGAGGTTTTCTCAGAACTATAGATGCTACATCTTAGTAAAGTCTGCCTTCATTTCTCAAAACTACTTGCTCAGGTTCCCCAAAACTTCTTGGTTTGTGAATTAACTTGCCACATACTCACCTCATGCAACCTATGCATTACCATACTGACTATGGTCTAGCATCTGGCAATTGTGTGTGTGTGTATCTGGCCACCGTCCTTGTCCGGCAATGCATAGGTTATACGAGGTGAGGGAGTACGCGTTGTGAATAAAGTTTTCCACTCAACTGCATCCTCCTGGTAGAGTCTCTCTCACGACTACTTCTCGTACTATCAGAAAACTAAACATCTGTATGTGGATCAGTTTCAATAAAGATGACAAGAAAACACCAAACAACGCACACTGCCTAGAGAGCTCTGTCAAAGTAGAATAAGAAGGAAATTGGGAAAGGACAGGACACCGCATTAATTCAGAATGACCATCAGTTCCACATGACTCTCCACTTACAGCCCAACAGTGTTCAAATTATGACAAAAAGCACAGAGATGTATATATGTTAGTGTCTCAGGATTCTCTCCTTTTTTAACCAAATCCTCCTCCCTAAACTTGAAACTTTTATGAAAATTGATTTGCTTCTTTCAAGTTTATGACTTCTCAGAGAGCCAAACCTGTCCACCTTTTCCGGACTTTACAGCCCGCTTCCTCCTCTGTCTAAATAACATGCCAACGTTCGTCTCGATTTCGACTTGCTCAAGTCCTCCTTCCCTGTTGGATTCCCTCACGGTCCAATCACATATCAATCAGCAAGACCGTTTTACCCTCAATAAAGGCAGCATGAACCCAAACAAGCGACTTTTTGAGCTAGTCAGGTGATTTATCGGCAGATAGACAGCATTCAACAGTCAGGAATACAAACATTTTGTAAGAGGTGTGTAAAGATACAAACCCCATGTCTGTCAACAGATCATTAAGCTGGAATGAGAGAACTGCCAGTAGATTGGTGGTGATAAAAAACCAAGGGTGATGAAATTGAGTGGTGATTCCCCTACAAAGCAGGTTTCCAGACATATTTACCATCTCTGTAGCAGCGTTGGTGAGCGGGCGCTCAACCGCAACTGTCAAGTCAGATAGCGCAGTATGGTAAGTTAGTGCTCAGTTCTTCAATCTGCCAACATGACCAGCAAATTTTCTTCTAATCTTTTCTCCGTCTCTGTTCTTTTTTTGGGGGGGAGGCTGGGAGTATTATAGGAGGGATGTTTTTTTGGTTTTTTTCATGAGATCAACTTATCACATATTACCATGATCTCTTTAAGGATTTGCTGAAGGAAGAAGAGTGTAACGAAAATTTCTAATCACAGTTAGTATCTCAAAGCTACGAAGATATGTTATAATATTCCTTGGCGGACAAGTCGTAATCTTATAATTCACTGTCTTTCACTTGGGTCTAAAATACATCAATTTGGGCCAACATAAAACTGCTATGCACTCTCTTTGCTACAACAATTGTACTAGCAAAGCTTCTATTTTGAAGCTAGAGTCTGGATTGCTGCCCTCTTCTCATTCTACCAACTCAATAAGAGACACATCAAAACAAGAAAATAATGCCAGGACTCATCCTTTGAATGTGACAGAGCAAACATTTAACTTGGAAAAAAAAAAGGCCAATCTCAAAGGCTGAGATTCCCGTCCACATATCGAACATTCACTTAGAAATTTATGGAAAGATCTACAGTTTTAATTAGTATGCAAAATACGTCTAGGGAGGATTTGCACTCTAGCAATAACAACCTGGAGAGAGAAATTAAATCTTGAAGTTGTTAATTAGATTAAGTGGCAGCAAGGATAACATGGGCTTAGATTTCTAGAAGGGAATGTAGGGGACATGTCCTTATGGCAATACAGATAGTGATCAGTGTAAGTCCCTACAGCCAGTCAGAACTACACAAGATCTTTGGACAGGAATGTTGTTTGGATTGTAAACACACTCCAAAAACAAAAGGATGAAATTCACCCTAAAGACAGGATGCTGCAGGATCCACATACCACTAAAAAGAGTAAATTTCACCTGGAATGGAGTGAAAATTCACTCAAATGGCACAATATTTCATTCCATGTGTATGTTCAACTATTGCTCCTTTTGGAGTTCTCCACCCCAGGTGAAATCCACTCTTACAATGAGTGGTACAGTACCTCAGCACCCTACTTTTGAAGAGAATTTCACTCTTCCATGTTTTATTTTTATGCACAACTGTTACTGTAAACTATTAGAATATAAATCGACAATTTCCCATGGTGCACTTCACTGCCTATTTTTGAGCCTTTAACTATTATGCTACACCACTAATTTAACATCAAAATAATGTCCAAATACTTCAACATTTGAGGGGGCTCTCTTATTTGATATCCAAAAGTTTGCGATGATTTTGAGGGTACGACGTTCATGCTTGTAATAGGCGTAATTAGTCAAGTTTCACATCCAATAGTTTTGAACCCTGAAAACTTTTCATTTGACCCTGACCTGTATACAAAAAGTGTCTGGCCATGAATTTTCAAAAACCTAATTAAATTATTAATTACTTGCTTATTAATTGTCCTTTTCATGTGAGTGACACATATATGGATCCTCTGAGTTTTTCTGAGTATGTGAAGGAAACATGACAGCTTTCAAGGAGACATTATTGAATATCACAAAACAATTTAATGTACTTCTTTAACATGCTATGTCATTCAGCTATATACATGTACACATTCAAAATTCTTTCTACACTGTTTAACACATATATATCCCACAGAATGCAGTCCTCCTGCTCCCAAACATACACACAAATACAGAGTAAAGTAAGCAATCAAACTCAGCTCTATTTCTATCAAACTTTTTGCAACGGTTATCTTGTTCGCCATTTCGACCCAAAATAGCTCTCACTAATGGAGCCATTTCAAGAATGAATACCAAATGTAATTTACATTATATTTCCCCGCCATCTATGAGCCACGGCCAGCAGTTGAAATTCTACAGACATGCCGAGATGCAAATCCATTCCATTCTCTAAAGCAAGAGAAAAAAAACACACAGATAGGAGAAAATAGGTCATCTCCAGAGAAAAAATTACAGAAAGGAGTAAATTAGACTCCGGAATGGTACTCAGAATCTACCTAGAATGATGACTCAGTCGTTACAAAGCTTGCTTGAACTTTAAGCAATACCCATCAAAGTATCTCTTGTAACACAGATCAGTATGATCAAAATCTGTAAAAATCCATCTTTTTGTGATAAAATCTCCTCCCATCGATTGACTTCTCCTTTATCCTCCTCGTTTCCCTCTCAGTTATTCTTCCTCTTTCTCTTCCATATCATCCCTGCTCTCAGCGGCTCTCCATCTCTCTGTTGGAGCACCCTGCAGACTATCATGTTACCACGGTTACTCATCGTCGTAACAGGTAAGTTACTTGACGAAAAATAAAGGCTTGAGACAAACACATGATCGGGCAGTCAAGTCTTTCGGGTCACACCGTTTGGGAGGAACAGTGCACCACGAAGTAGGGCAGAGCCAACATCACTGGACGGGCAGCCCAGGGCAGGCATGGGGCGACCTACTGTGAAAGAAATTGGAGGACTGGAAGCTAGCATTTAGGGAACATACCCTTCTTTCTATTTTGGCTTCTTCTGATGCTTTTAAAATTCATCTTTTTATTTTTCTTCTTTTTGGTGGGGTGAGGGGGGAAAGGATTGCCCTTAAAAAAAAATTGCCTTTACAAAAAAATAACACACAGTCACACACACAGTATAGTATTTCACACCTTATCCACACAACAAATCAAACCAAAATGTGAAGACAGTAATTTCTGTTTGCTTTCTCAAAGGCCCTGACAAAATGGGAAAATGTCACCAAAGATAATGACCAATCACAGACAGAAATAACGAAGCATAAAGCTATTAACGCAAGCAAAACAATCACACACACAAGCAATCATGTAGTAAGAAGAACTGGTAGACAAAAAAAAGCATCAGAAAGTAGCCTCCTCCGAGAGATGGGAAAAGAGGAGAAGGATAAAAAACAAAAAAATCATGACAGGAATACAGAGAGAAAGGGTAAAAGATGGTGGAAAAGAAACAGAGTGGACAAAAATGACAAAAATGGGGGAGCAAACACTTCATAGTGCCAAAAGTTATGAGCAAATGAGAACTGCAATAACACGGGGAATTAAGGGAAATCGGCAAAGCACTTTCAGCATCTCACCAGACCACCTACATGTATAGCTGTAAGCTGAAAATGTGTTGAGAATTTTATGGAATCACATGTACATTTTATACCAGAGCCCGGGTGCCAGTCAGCTATGTAAGAATTACTAAATACTAATTCCATCATCACCAGGTGCTGCTATGAATCTGTTATGATAAATGTAACATATTGTGATGGTTGGTGCAATAGGACTGCACTTGCAACTGTGTTATTTACAACTGACCTAGTGAGCTGTTTAGCCAAATTTTCTATCCCAATGTTCATAAAGGTAGTTGCTGTATTGATTAAAGAATATAACAACACATCAATACATGGGGCATATACCTCCATTGATTTTTTGTTTTAAACAAATAGACAAACAATAATTTGAAGCACATACATAAACTACACCAATTTTTTTCACTGTGNNTAGACAAACAATAATTTGAAGCACTTAAAAAGAGATCAATACAACAGATATGCCTCACTTTATAATACAGTTAATTTCGTTCAGACACTGCACGTTATGCTGATTGTATGTAAATACCACAAGACCTTTGCATATATACACTGACACTGAGGTTTCAGTATGTTACAATTACAAATGTATAATAAGAATAAAATGTGCCAAGTGACAGGAACAAAATTTGACTTTCTGTTTGTTACAACACTCTTTCAATAAATATACCATACTTTTCTTCATGCTNNAGTTAATAACATGAGTCACACACAACTGAGAAAATGCCACTGTGTGCTTAATGAGAAGGTCAAAGCAACCACAGAAAATATACAAAGTTGCTGGTCATTAAATTTACTCAGGAACATATTCGAATCCTTTTTTTCTCCAATTTCAATGTTTACTAGTGTTCTGTAATCTGTTGTTTTTTTCTTTCCTGAATTTTGTTATGTCTTCTTCAGTTGTTTTGCAACATATCTGCTTTTCAACTGACAACCCCCACTTTTCTTGCCCCCCCTACCCTTCATACACACCTACACGTTCTCCGGCAAATAATCTCCCACCCTTGTAAACATGTCAAACAACCTTAGAGTTACTCATGTATTACTTAATTAATGCTTGATTCACAAACGACACATTCATCGATCATTCCAAGGTTAAAATCATCCAACAGTTAAGTGACCGTCCTTTTTGACAGAAGCACAAACCGACTGCCATCAATCAGACGTCACAATTTTCCCATCCTACCTGTTAGGGAGCAAAATGAAAATAAAATTGCATCGGGTTCACGGTGGGGAACGCACGGATCGAAAACAACAAGAAGAAGAGAAAAATAACAAAGACCAGAAAGAGAGAGAGGTCTGTGATTTTGTTTCCATGCAAATGAGACCCCGTCTGGATTATCCGACGAAATAAACTCCGGTGAGAATCCACATAACTTAACAATGCAATTTAACTGAAGTGTGTCGAAAGCAAACAACATACCACGCATGCCTCAAGTCATTTTCAGACTTTGTTAGTATTACAAAGACAAAAATATCCCTTCCCGATGGTGATGAAGAGTGTCAGCTAAGGGGTGATTCAGATACTCTCTGCTAAGAGACTAGACTACAAAAACGAGTTGAAAAGTCCTTCAGCCTACCATCACTGGAGACTCTACTTGAGAGAACTGGTTAAACCACTCAAAAGTGTAACGACGGCTCCTTACGAACTGCGGTGCGGTATATATGCCACCTTATTATTGTAGTAGTTGCCAAGTAGATACATGTAGTGGTAGCCGGTATCATCTGACTCGACCGCTATTGATTCCCAAAGTTGTTTTGTACATTTAAAGGGAGATTCTCACGTCTCAAATTGATGAATTTTTTAGAGCTAATTCCAAAAACCCATAAATTGGCCTAGAATTCAAGTTTGTCCTTATGAAAGTTGTTAGCATACTAGCATAGTGAAGAGGGTGGAACAAAAGTAAAAAGAAAAAAAATGGAAGTGTGTGAAAAAATGGGTAATACAAGGCAGCATCTAGAAATGTTAAGGTTGAAACTTAAGCGTCTTGAAATTACCAACCTAAGGGCAACTTTGGTTACTTATTCACTAGCGGTTAAAGTTAGAGTACTTGCCTAGATGAATATGTAATCCACCTAACATGGTGGGTGAGAAGCAGCCTTACAAGGATACTACATGGTGCCACATCTTCCCCTTCTCCCTCCCCCTCCCACACACAAACACAAACATAAAATAGTCACAGCCATGAAGAAATAGATGAGACCAGACTGACAGACCGACCGACAGACTGAGAAACTGAAAGACAAGGGATAAACAAAGAGGTAGACATTCTAATGCCAATTTGTAGATTTCAAAGCAACTTTCCCTTTCTCTCTGTTTCACTAGTATTTTATGAAAATTTGTTTGAATTTTCTCAATTTCCCTGAGATATTTCAAAATCTGTGATTTTACTGAGCTATGCATGACAGAGACATTAAAGAGAAGACTCTTAAACCTGCTTCAACACCATATCACAGCGATGGATCACCTCTCTAGCATCTAGATTTACAATTTCTGTTCCACACTGCGCCTCTGATAGAAAATCTTTGGCTTTTATCCCAGGCGCACACGTCACTCACTTATCAGTCAAATGCTCCACTCGGTAGCCAAGAACCTGAGAATGCATCTGCGCAAATGGTCTCCCTCCACCACCCCCTTTAATCTAAACAGACCTGAACCACATAATACAATCCAATCATGTAATACTATTAAGACTGCCACCTGACTCCACAAGTGTTTGTGTAACACGCACAAGAAAATACACACTGAAGTGAAGTGCAAGGTTTCCCCATAAGTTTTCCTTCCCTTCATAAAAAAAAAAGCAAAGGCAGATAAATGTTCCCAATATGACATCGTGACTTAGCGTCAATTATGCAAATTAGTAAGGCCTATTTTTTTCCCCCCTTCCTTCCCTGTTGTTTATTTTAATTTGGGTATATTCAGAACCATCTGTGAACCTGATTAAGTATGTATCTAGGCCAACCATCTTCATCTATGTCTGTCTCTTCTTATCTCAGGCTGTTCACTTTCTTTGGAGATTGACCGATCATTTTATTCCGATCTATGTGTCATTAACATCGTGGATCCATCCTCATCTTCGTCGACTCCGTGATCTGGACGTTTAAAAGTCCATCAAGAAAGATCAGATAGTACTCACCGAGGGATTTTTCCCCAATTCTCATTAAATTTATATCACAAAACCTCTCATGAAGGCATGATGGACTGGAATGTTGGCTTGAAGAGATACTATCTTATCCCTCGAATTCTCCCCCCAACCCCCCAAAAAATAATAATAATAAAAAATACAAACAAGCTACCTGTCCAGTGTCCCTTCCACTAATTTTTAATGAGAATGCATCACCTCAAAATTATGACAAAACCCACTAACAGCATTATGTATCAGGAGCACTTTTAAGCTACTGTCGGTGGAAAAAGAACTGCTCCCTAGGAAATGACCACTGATTTTAAGGTCACTTGGTTTAAAGGGTCCTTGGACTTTGGGTCCCAGTGTGTCTGTTGATAGTTACTGTCACCATTTTGCATGGATTGGCTGTCAGGAGGTCTATCCAATGTTCCCAGGGTTCATTGTTCCCAGGGCTCCATGTTCTCTGTTGTTGTATTGTTTCAATAGGTTACCGATGAGTGCAAGGTTCATTTTTCCTGGGGTTTGATGTTCCCAGGGTTC
>VJOZ01003683.1:0-12173 GCA_009801055.1 Stichopus horrens | reverse complement strand
TATTTGACAATCAACATAGTGGCTATCAGTCATTAATGCCAGCCAAAATTCCGTTTATAACAGATCTACCTCAATGAAAACACAGCTACATCCAGTCAATTTATAGATCTATGTAACTGAAACTGCTTTATAACACATGCATATAAGCTAAAATTAGTCAACTACAGAAATAGCTTCAAATAGAAACTCCTTTCGAGTTATTGAACATTTTACTTTCATCTATTATTATACACACATATCATGTACAGGAGACAGCCCACACACCTTCATCACCATTTCATGTCATTCAAACAGAGATAGGTGGCAGCATTCAACAATATCTGTACCCTATGTTGCCAGTGACTCAAAATGTGTCCGCCCAAATTTGTGATGATTTTTTTTACCCCTGTTGCATACGGGTTTCCACAACCCTTCTCTGATGGTTAAATAGTGCTAACTTCTACCTAGATGGGAAAGGGAAGAAGCGGGTATAAATCATGCTTTTATAGTCTGGAGGACGGTGCTTACCTATCGACATTCCACTGACACATGAACAAGTGGAATACCGGAGACAGGAAGCGGGGTCGAAAAATGTGGTCATAATTCCAGATGATTGCAACATTTGATAGGATGAAAACAAACCATAGTTCCTGCTACCAGGAGGGCACCGAAACTTATGCACTGAAGCAACTTTACAGGAATGAGCAAAGTTTTGAGCTAATAATAGTCTACTGTACCTTCCTTCACCTTTTAATCCTGAGAAATGTCCCCATTTAAATCTCTCAGTACTTGGGACAATTTCCAATTAATCTGACTGGTGATTGGTCAGCCAAAACAGGTTTTTAGTAATTACTTTGTTTCTGACTTCGATTGATGCGGCGGGGGTGCGAGGACAGCGAATCGGAGAGGGCCGATAAGGTGGGGGAGGGCAGGACGGGACAACAAAGCAAGAAAGACGCGCAATAAAGGGCGGAAAGTGGCAGGATTTGAAAAGGGTGGCAATAAGGGGAATAAGTTAAGTACGTGAGGGAGAACAAGGGATGCAGCGATGCAGCGTGAATTAATTGAGAAGATAAGAGAACAAGGAAGGGGAGCAGCAACAAGGAATAAACCAGAGTGTAGGTAAAAGCAACCTCTGGTGGACAGTCATCTTTGTAATCATGATATCATGCTACACTTTGCCCCACCATGGTAATATTTTACACATCGCAAGCAATAAGTTCCTAAAACGAAACAGTCTCTGGTAATTCTCCCTATCAGTAGTCACACACAGCTAAATGTGACTTGACCCATCAATATCAGGTTTCTCTTTCGCTCTTTAATTCAGATTTGGTCTCCACATTTTTGTCAGAGACTCCCTCCCCCCATTGGAATGAAGCTTTGCAAGTATTATTCGGATATTGATCAGACTCCGAGATTTTAGTCGTCCAACGAGTCTACTTACCTTTGCACGGATGGTACCCCATTTAACGCTGCCCCACATCCAATGAAATCATGAATTTGTCAGATTCCGAGACTCTTATCGCTACAGGCATCCAAGTCTACAAATACTTGGGGTAAGTCTAGTCACTTTTACTTTCTTTTAGCATCCGATGATGTCAGACTTCCTTTCTCTACCACGTAAAGAAAGACACAATCATAAACAGCCACAAATCTTGTTTGTTCCACTCCCTACCATCACTATTTTCTAAAGGTGTATTTGTGACTAATTACAGCTGAAAACGAGGAACCGTGGTATTGAATGTTGTGCAGTTGTATGGAGGTTTTAGGGGGTATCTCAATTGTGGTATGACTGCCCCAGCAACATGTTCCACGTTAGTAACAAAAAATGGTCCCATTACAGTAGAGACTTCAGAACAAACATTTAGAGGTTCCAATTTAACGATCAGAGGTCCATTTCATTCTTTGATTCGACTGGCACATAAATTAAAGAGAATCAAATTGACGGAGACGATCAAAATCAGGGAGAAGAGCATGTACAGTTAAGTTACACCGCGATGACAAAAAGTAGGAAAGCAAGGAGAGATACGATGACACAGGCCTACATAGTGTACAGAGAGAACGACGTTGACAGTTTGCAGTTTTCCAGGGTGTGTCTCATGGCTGACACTTGGCCTTGTGGCTTCCCAGGTAGATGGTCATGAGGTCACGTGACAATGTTCACCAAACGTGATTCAGCAAACGATTGTCTATGAGATCATGTGCAAATGGTAGCTACCCGAGATCTACGAATCAGCTAAGTATTACAAAATCTTTCTGCGAACAGGGTCTAAGTTTTATATTTATAATGTTTTAACCTTGTCTAATCTGACTGTCTGAGGGGGAAAAAGAAAAGGTTAGCAAACTCCAGTATACACCAGAAACTGAACTTTGTATGACCTTCTTGAGTACGGTAGCCTAGAATGATCATCTCTATGAAACACAACGACGCTTTGGAACTCGCCCGCATAACTTCATGCGTAATACCGAAGTCCGCGAACTATCCCGTGGATTCTGACTCAACATGCGCACAGACTGCAGGCTAATAAAATTCATGTATGCCGATGTAATCAATGACACTCACTGGCACTCGATAGTTCTTTTCCTTAGGCTACGACTATTCCTGCTCTTTTGAGCAGGTCATCAGACATTAACAAATACTCATAGAGACCTTTGATGAGACAAATCTCTGAGTGTTCGCAGGTGTTTCTGTTTGCAGGCCTATGTTAAACGGCAGTACATACCAACATCCGCTGAGAAGGCTACTTTGCGATTGGAATCTCGGGGTTCTCGTTTATGCATAGCATATGGCCTTTCCATCTGCTGTGAAGATGGTTAGAATCTACCTTCATGGTAAACGATGAGTAGGCCTTCAATTTATTTACAAGATCAAGAAAAAAGGGTACCATAAGCAACCTGTCGAGGACCTTTGTAAAACACTTCGAAAAACATTGAACCCTATTTTTGAGTGTTTTGCACTTATGATGTAACAATGATACCGATAAAGTCAATGTCGCTTACAATGTCGCTTTTCGAGGTCTACTTTAAGAGAAGGGTTTGGTAGAGCGGTGATTAAAAAGACATTCCTAGGAGGACAGGTAGCTGTGAGCAAAGCCTTTACCAGGATGGTACAAAGCAGTGAGAAAAACTTAAACCCGCCAGGATTGATAGCCTTCAGAGAGATTTTACTAGGTGGACTGGCAGTTACGAAAACAGCATTTGAGGGGGTAGTTGTTAAAAAGGTTCCCAGTTTTCAAATAGGTTATAACAGACACACCCTACTAGGAGAAAAAAAGCATAAAAGAAACCAGTCACACGCCAAATTCTGACCGATAAATCCAGAAATCTGCAGCAGACACAGTTTCAATAACACATGAGGAAAATTCCAAACTTTAAAATTACTTTTGTTGACTGAGAAAATGTTTTTGGTCAAAAGTTTGGCTTTTTACAGAATTTCTACTTCGAGATCTTTGCAGAGTGCACTTTTTTTGGTGGTTCGGGCCAAGACACCCAAGAAAGAAGCATGTGCAGGTCCATTTTTTTTTATAATTCTAAGCAAGAAGTCATGTCACACCACTCCGACATGCTGAATCCAAATTGCTAAAAAATCCTGTTTTTAGTACCACACTAAGACAATAGATAAGACAATAAATAGATGGTAACCTCAATGCCTGAGGTCACCTTCATCACTTCAAAGTGCTTCTATCCACTCAGGTAGGGAGCAATACCAAGGACAATTTATCGACACCAACTGTCTGTTTCCTTGATCTCTGTTTCACACCTTGGCAGGGGGGGGTATTTGTTGTCATGCCTATGGGTGAAATTGTTTAATTGAAAAGGAGAGAAGTCTTCCTCGGTTTTCAGGCAAGACCAACTTTTTCATGGAGTTTTAAAGATCTGCATCGGTTCCCTGTGCCACGATGTACCGTTGCACAAAGACTTTACTCATTGTGTGTGGGTCTCTGGATGACTGTGCACCTAGGTATATTTCAAATTCGTTGAACCTGGGTAGGATCAAGAATCAAAATATTTGTCGACCGGGTACAAAGCAAACCATTCAGGGGGATTCGATCGTTTGTCATTGCTGTTCAAAGAGCACACTGGAACGATTTACCTTTTCATATTCATTTATCAAAGATAATTGACTCTGTAAACAAACAAAAAAAAAATGTTGGAAACATCTGATTCGTGATGAATTCTAGTCCTTTTGGATCGCAGGCTGTTCATCATTTGTTCCATTTGGTTTATCTCTTCCTATCACTGAGTATATTTGTGGAACTGTTTTAGTCAAATGCCTCGGGCTCATTAGTGAATTTGGTGCATTGCATGTTTTTACATCGTCCTTATTACTTTTATCAGTAAACCCTCCTTTGTTGATAGCAAGGCCAGTGAACTGCCTTAATTACATCACACAAGTTATGAGAGTACCACATCACGTCGATACAGACGGAATATTAAACAGACTGTGGGATGACGACTCAAAAAAAATGAGACAAGAAAAAAAAAAANNGAGACAAAGTCTAAATTTATGACCAACTGAAGGGCTGTCAGTGGAACAATTACACAATACCTGGCAATGAAATATGTTGAATATAGTCTAGTAACAGACCATCACCCTGCTACTTCAGAATTGAATGAAAAAAAAATTACGAGATGTACTTTGTAAAACAGACCAATTCCTGAAGGACAGATATCAATGACAATGTTCTGTACAAGGTCTCAATACCTTCTACTTTCAATTGCCACAATGAGGCAATGCCACATACACGCACACAGACGAAATGGAATCGTGAAGGTAATACAGAAACTTAGTATCAATATCTCAAAGTGGAAACAAATGGAAGGAGAGAAAGTAAAAGATGGGGCAAAAAGGCTGGCAAAATGCTATATATAATGGGGCAACAATAAGGTTGGCAAGAGACTACCAACAAGGTTGGCAGGGGATCGTCATGACGATTGGCAAAGGGACTAGCAAAAACGTTGGCAAGGGATATTCAAAATAACTGGCAAAAGGACCATAACTGGGGTTGGTAAGGGACCGTAAACACAGTGGGCATGGGACTGTCGATAAGGTTGGCAGGGGAGAAGTACCATCTAAGCTTGGCAACGTGGCTCATGTGAGACGATAAGAAGGCAGAAAATATCAACACGACAGGAAATGCCAATGAGGCCAGGAAGGTGCACTGAAATTGGCAAGGCTGGCAAAGGGAAAATATGGACTGGTGAATGGAAATGTATACAGCATATGGCAATGGTTGATAAGGTTGGCGAAGGGACAAAACAAAAAGTTGGCCACAGAATATGAGGGGCATGAGAAGGAAAACAAGAAAGGGGGGAGGGAGATAACGGGAGAGATGAGGGGAGGGTGGGGGTTGTGGGGATGGCGGGAAGAAGAAAGATACAGAGGGAGGAACCTGGGCAACAGTCAATGCATACGTTTTTGTGCTCTGAATCCCTGCAGTAATGGATCGCAATCACCAGGGACCACCCCAAATAAGTACCAACGAAACCTATTTCCTGTGCATTCTACAGTTCCCACGAGTGATTTCCCAATATCCCCGGCGGTGGGGGGGACAGAGGGGACCACTTTGACAAATACTGTGCTTCATTTACATACTGCGCTTAATCCACTACAACATAATTAAGCAAGTGTATCATCATATGCCAATGAGCATCCATGCATTTGACGATGCGAAAAAAATTTTCAAGTTGGATGCTGTAGCATTCAAGTGTTTTTTTTATTACCACCCTGCACCATAAGTAACCCACACCGAGGCACTGCACTACGAGGACCACAGCACTAAAAAAGACAAAATTGTCATCTCTGATCTTTGTAAGGCATATGAAACTGAATCCCAGACAAAACAACCATTAAACAGAGCAGATTGTAAAGGAAACTAAATGGCAGGTATTCTGTTTCGTTCCGAAAAGTGCCTTCCCTTGAATTTCCAAGTAGTGGGAAAGAGATCCCCAACGGTGGATAGTACAAACGTCTGCGGCGACCTGGATAATTTTTCCTTCCCTCTTTCTCTTTTGTCCAGCGATGCCATAAGTCAACACATGTTCAAATGTCCTAAACGTTTGTCACTACATTTCCAATTTCAGTTCTCACTTTTTCCTGGTTTTTTTTTTGGCTTTTTGGCTTTTTTTTTTCTTCCGTCTTTAACCTTTTTTTTTGGTTTTAAATTTCAGCATTTTTTTTTTTTACTTTAACCCTACACACACTTTCAGTTCTGGAGATGACCCCTGCGATTTATCGGACAGGACTTTCATGTCGGCTAAACGTGCCACCTCCGCCGAGTCGCACCATCGCAGTCGTGGGTAGCTTTCTTCAAAATTTGGAGAAATCTGCAAATTTTGATAACTTTAAACTGACTTTCTGCCGCAGACGGACGGAGAGAAGAAAATACATACATCGGCTGTGATAAGAAATATATCCACAACACTCCTGCTTTATCACTGAGGTAACAAAACTGCCACTGACAGACCCAAAGGATAAAACTTTGACGAATCTTTTGCCATATTAAACCATCAATGCCCAAAGTATTAAAAATTCTGTGAACTTGACAACATTAACGTTACCAGACGATAGTGTCGCACCTGGTAAATTCTGCGAGCATCCGTATCTCAATAGGGCCAACAGAGCGCAAACTCCAGTGTCTACGACAATGTGCTAAACCTTAAATTCCCTTCTGCCGACTATTTCAAACGGTAAATTACATCAGAATGGGAGGAGCATACACCGACACAGACAAGTATTACGTAATAATTACGGGAATTGGTTAACTGTGGGTGGCAATGATTTACAAAGGGTTTCACATACTTCTGAACAGGTAATGTGTCATTTTTTTACCCCGTGACCCTCAACGGTTCAGCGTGTTCTCGCAGCGTCGACACGCACGGAGCCGACTCTGGCGATCTGGTTGTTGAAGTGCCAACGCATCCGTCTCTCTGTTTACTATCATAGGCCTGTGCCAACTTCTGTACCATGTCCCTTTCCTTTCTCCTTTTCATCATCGTCGAGTGACTGCACATCGACTGCCTCATTTCGATTATCATCAGCAATGTAATCTCTCAAATTTGCGCACCAGTCAAAACGTCAATGAATAGAACTCTGATCGTCAATCGATGCATCTTTCTCTCTGGTAATTCTGTTTTGTTCTGACGTCCCTCCCATTCTCTGTATCCTAACAGGAAACTTTTCCTATGTCTTAACGCCCACAATATCTGCCAGAGGGGTAGTCACACCAAGAAGACTGAAATACCCCAAACAAATAACCCTACATCACAATAGCTTCTCTCTCTTATCTGGATTCTTTTTCTCTTTTTCAAGAAAAAAAACCTTGAACATCTGAAAAAGCTTACAAAAACCTTATGCGAGATGATGAGAGTGCCACTGGTATGGTGAGACAGGTAAGTACATGGAGTGGTGCCGATTAGCAGCACATGCAATAAAGAAGGAACACTTCTTAGCTGTCTTTGATGGCATACATGGTCAAAAGTGGGGTAGTAAAGGGAGTGCATCAACTTTGGCTCATAGAAGCTACCTAATATTCAAGTTGGTAGATATTTCAGCAGATAAATGGTCACTTTCTGAGCCCCACTGGCCTCATACTCTTCACGGGGGTAATTGTTTTCACCGAGGGGCTAATTTGTGATGACATTTGGTGTCTCTCATTTCCTTCAAAGGCTTGTTCTGGTAGTCCCTGGATTCTGTGTTCTAAGTTTTCATGAAATGAAAGCAAGTTGTTGATTAATTCAAAGGACTTAACCCCTCAGAATGTTGGAAATTGGTTACAAACAAACAAACGAGTAAGTTCATTGTGACTGGTGTCTTTGTAAAAGGGGATACAACATCCCATTACAGCTGGCAACCTGGCACGAATAATTACCTACAGTATGTTTACCCATATGTTAACTGCAAAGGGCAACTATATATGCATGAATTGCAAACATGGATTCATGGACCTTGGAGATGTCCTCCATGAAGCAGTACAAACAGAGACCACCCAGCAGTAAAGAAGCAACATGCAAAGTTCACAGACTTTCAACAGGAATGTCTTTGTTGTCAAACGTCATCAACAGACACTTAAAGGGGTTTGTATGCTTCAAGGGTTTCCAACTGAAATGAATGCAGGATGCAATCTTCTGCAATTTACAACAAAGTAGGTCACAGATCCACTGTCACAAAGCTTGGACTGAGAAGTATTTAATTAAAATGCACTGATCCTTTCCCCTGTTTCTAAAGATTATCAGTACAAGGCAATCATTATGACATATATGCTATAAATACATCATGCTGAAGAATGCGAGAGCCAGTTAAAACAACGTAACAAACTGCCTCAACATTCCAAATGAAAAAAACTTCTTCAAAAGTTGGTGCAAATGACTTAAACTGTACTTCAAGAAAGACCTGGCCATTGGAGATGTGATCCAAGAGATGAGTTGGGGGGTGGGAGATGCAGGGGGTGGGAGAGCATCCGCTGTACTTAAAAGGAGTCTTCAAGCAGGCCTGGTGGGTGTCCATCCAGAAGACCTTCGATCAAACCGGCCATTGGTCGTTAGATTCGACCCTCCATCTAATACCATGGTTAAAAGTATAACGTGCATTCAAGGTAACACAGTGTTACCCCACGCTAGAGCAACATGAGAATGCTGAGAGTTGAGTCTGTATTGGTGCTTAAATTACGATCCTCATCCGGTCAGACAGTTCTGCCGTTTTAAAGTCCGTGTTTGTGGTTACCAGTCAAGACAGTGGGTGTTTTCCAGAGCTGTACCACCCGCTAAGGAATGTACAAACTGCACGGCAGGCCGCGGCAGGTCGTTCGTACTTGCGTATGGCATCTGAAAGGCAAAAAAGGTCCTTCCATGCTACATATGCATATATGCAAATGGTTAAACATGGAACCCTTTGTGCTAGTATGTACTGGCAAGGACTATGCATGGCTCTGTATACACCCTACAACAAGGCGAAGGCAGTCATTCTTGGTGGAATGTTCATATGCTTAAGTTTTATTTCCTCACCGAAAAAGTTTCGAAAGAGAATAACAGCGTCCTATTTCAAACAGCATGCCTAAAAGGGACACTTGATACTTTGGTGAAATTTATTGCACTTATAAACAAAGTTAAAATAATTGCCAATCCAAAGTACAGTGCAAGTCTAGGATGACCAACAAAAGCAAAAAGAATATTGTCATAAGACTTTAAATACTGAAGATTGTATGCACAGCAGTGCACTTATGCTGCCTAATACTAGTTGGGTGAAAGAAAAGTTTAATACCACTTAACTCTAAAACATAGGCTGTCAGCCTAATCAAATATCATGTCAGCATGTAGATGGGAGATATTTATTGAGCAACAATGGAGTTAAAAAAGTTGAAGAAATTTAGTTGGATTATGCCTCATCGTAGAAAACATGCAGATGGACGACATGAACCGAAATTCTTTGACGTTCAAAGAAAAAAATAAAAGGAATAATCCGAAGGGCAAGTGTCGATTCCTGCGAAAAACGCTAACTAAATAGAAGGTCAAGGATTAGAGAAAAGAACTACAATTTTTTTTTTTTTTTGATTCATTTGAACAAATCTTTCACCCAATCAGCCTTCGGTATACTGAGATTTCACCGAAAAAAAGGATTCACGGCAGCTTTCCTTTATTTTCCCCTTCGACATCTCATTTAAACTGTCCAAATCAGATGTATTCATGCAAAACATAAAACGAAATACCTTTCATAAGAAGGTAGATCGTTCCATGTTGAAGGTACGTACACTAGATACAGCGGCTTATTCTTGTTCATCAAAAGTGTAGATATGACCAAAATTTCCATGAAATATCACCATGAAATATTTCCATGAAACTTGTTACTACGGTATTGCAACCCCATCAAACTAAACTCCGCCCACGTGGAAACGAACATCGGAAATCACGGCGTTTACCTCAATGTAAGCAGAGGGTAATGCTGACTATCACAGTGTACATGAGACCATGCCATACTGTACACCGATAATTCCTCTTAAAATTTGCATGATGAGGGAATAGGCACATTGTTCAGTAACAAAAGGCAAACAGAAAAATTAATAAATAACGTTAATCGTTTCTAGACCGACGCAAAAATTAACGAAGAGAATTTGTTATATTTACTTTTGGTCTTGTATTCTAATCTTCCTCTTTTAGATCAAAATTGATGAGTACTTGAATTTTGTTCACAAAAAAAAAAAGTATCAAAAAGTAAGCAGAAAATTTTGTTGAGTACTGATGTAGGCATCAACGGTGCCAACTTTCTCACAGTAATAAAATCACGTAACGACGATATCGTAATAACTTCATGAGAGACACATTGCATGGGTATCATCTCCAACTGAGGGTTGCATACATTAGTTTGTCTCAGTGTAATGTAATTCTGAATATCATGTCATGGACTTCAATATTTCCAATTGCAGCATATAAATAAATTATTATACAAGATTCTTTTCACACAAAGTATGTTAAATGCAGTTTTTGAATTACAAGGTAACAGACTTAAGAGACTTGTGTTTTGTATTCAGTTGCGACTCAAATTAATTAATTAATCAATCAATCAATCAATTAATTAATTAGATATGTCACAAAACATCGCACATACAAAGAGCTAAAATCATGTTCTTAAGGTAGCAATATAATCTGGAAAAACAAAATTTGTGTAGGACTTGCATTCAACAGATGGTTTTATTCCAACTGCCGCATACGAAACGTTGTTCGTTCACAAGAGGAAAGTCATGCAGTTTTCTACTAATTAAAATTGGATTACATGGAAAAAAGGAATAATTAATTTCAGAGTTTTTGTATTAAGATGCATCTCAATGATAAGGAATTTCACTCATAAAAAAGAGCCTAGTGAACAGGCCAGACAATTCTCAAAATGTTCTCGTAAAGTCCATAGCAACGTGAAACAATGTGACAACACTCTCAAAATGGCCTCGTGTGGGGAGAGGAGTCGTCTGAAACCGTCCACATTTTTAAATAGACCGACCAAGCTGACCCTGTGACCTAGAAATTGCACAGAAATGAGAAAGAGACCAAAACTATTGTGCGATTATTACATCATCATGAGGAGATTATGAATTATTCATGAGATTTGTCTCAAAATTTTTCTATTGTATAATTTGTTATAATTTCCAATTTTTTTGTGGATCAAGTGGGTCTTGCTTTTTACCCAAAATGCCTTGTAAAATCGTCTTTTTAACATTCATCCATTTGTGGCAGGAGTTGGGGGGACGGTCTGGGCTATTCGTTTAAATCATTTATCTTAAAGGTAAGAATAATTGCAAACATATTTGGTCACTAGTAGGACGACTCAAAAGAGATGCAAACAGTTGGTGCTTGACACATTTCAAGAAATTTGCAAAGGAGTGAAGGGGGGAAGGAGGAAGAGTAGGAGAAAACTTCAGAGGAGAGAAGAATGATGCTTGGAGGAAGAAGAAAAAGGTGGACGTTTGCTCATCATGTTACACATTTTAAGAGAACAATTTCAAAGAGTCAAACCTCTATCATTAATATGAAAAAAAAAACGGGGATTGAAAATTCAATACATGCAATCGTTTAGCCCACGATCCAGCACGAGCATTCAGATTGCCTAGATTTGGAAGTTGAAGACTCCCTAAAAATGTTGAGGAATGTTTTGATTTATTACTGACTAATACTCAGTTTATGAGGAGGGAAGCAGACCAGCATTCTCATAGTCATTACGGTGCCCTCTAAACAAATGTCTACTGCAGAGACGGAACCATCGGCATCCCGAACCACACGTTTTGACCATCTCAAGGCAATGAACATTTCTGGCTCTACTTAATCGATATTATATTGCATCTCGTGAGAAACCTCTTCTCGAGGCATCGCTTGGCTACGGAATCAATTTTTTTTTTTTTGCTTTCATTGAGGACGGGGCGTTTTTTTTTTAACCAATGTAAGAACTGTTTTAAAGTCATTGACATTCTTTGAGGTCTTTTTTTTTAAAAAATAATTATAACAAACACTGCTAAAGGGGAAAAAATTTGATGAAAAAAATGTAAAAAATTAGCTGGTGCAAGTTCAGGAACAATAACAAAAAGAAGACTTTATTTTCCGAGACAATTGGACTAAAATATGATTTTCCTTTCAATTATGGTTCCAGCAAAACACTAAGCGAAGACTTCGTTTTCTTTGTTTATTCTTCAAAGTCGAAATACTCTGTGCTTGTT
>VJOZ01003681.1:0-10680 GCA_009801055.1 Stichopus horrens | reverse complement strand
CATTGTACTCTACTGGTGGGGAATTGCAGTGAAATAAATTGTGAAAAGAAACCCTGATTTATCCTTTAAGTGACAGTAACGAAAGAAAATAAGGGAACTTCTAAAAGGAACTCAGAAAATTCAACATCACTTGCATCAATGGTTGCGGAATACAACCAGGAAACTAATATGAAAATACCAACATTCAACTGCAGCATTACATATATAGACAACGAAAGGTAGCCATTTTGTGGCAGTTCATCGATACCTTGGCTAGTTTTGTCATTCCCTGTTTCAAGGCCTCCACATGCTCCTCTAGCAGACTTCGCTTTTCCATTTCTTTGTGCTGTACCAAAGACACATGCTGCTCCATCCGCTTCTGCTTCTGGAGGAAGTCGTCTGCCTGACGGCTGATTTTGCTCTTCAGATCATCGCATTCTATCCTTGATTGCTGAAACATGGAACATCAATATAAATCCTTCAAAAATCTAAACAGCTATGAAAATAGCTTTCTTCCTTTTATCTAACTTTCTCACAACTTGGTGAGGAATGATTGCTTTCAAGCAGGTGGTGCATTGCAATTAAGCTTCAATGTGTTCCTTTCAATAGTTTTATTCACTGGAGGAATCTGTTTCAACTATTGTCACGAGTCTGCGTATCCCAGTAGACATAGACACAAGAAAAAGAAAGAAAAATAGCGAGACTGAACCTTTCATTTCTTCGCATCTCTGTGCAAATTTTTTCAACATTAATGACTTTTTACCTCATAGTCCTTTGTCAGTTTCCCATGGAAATCACTCATTGCTTTAAGCTGCTCTTCCAGTTTACTGTTTCTCTCAACAGATTTCTGGACGACATCCTCTAACTGTTTGACTTGGGCCTCCAGCTTCATTTTGTGATCCTAGTGATGAGTAAATAACATGAAAATACATAAAGTACATGATACAACATCAGACAAAACAAAAAAAAATTGTGTCTCTCTTGTAGAAAAACATAAACCTTCTACTATTAGTAGAATGAATAGGACCATGATACTGCAGCACCGATGGTTTGTAGACTCCACCAAATCCATGACGCCTCTTGCCATCATCAAGAATGAAACTCTTAGCATTACTATGAAATTATCTTTGGAGAAAACATTACAGATTTTACATTCAACAGACAACAAAATATTGTTCATCTTTTCGAAACAATTTTGTCGAGTCTTGTGAAATAGGAAAGATTCAAGGCTGAGCATTTTCCTTGTATAATTAAGTCACAAGTGTGTGTCACCATGAAACTAAACTTGAATGTAATCTTTGCTAGTAACAAAAGTTGCTGCTCAATGTTCTGAAGTCAGAAAAAAACACTTTTAATAAAGAACAGGGTCAGGGTTAAAAGTTAACAACAAACTAACTTTGAACATCATAGACAAAAACACATTTGTTATGTGGATAGAGATGGTAGAAAAAAGTGTGGCAAATGCTGTTGGTGGTATCTAACCTTGTCACTGGATGCTACTAGTAGCTGCTGTTCCACCTTCTGTTTTTCCTCTTTAATGGCTCCTTCCTTTGCTAAGATGATCTGGTTTTGCTCATTGACCTCCATCAGTTGCTTCTTCAAATTATCGATTTCGTTCCTCAATGTCTCATTCTCTTTCTCGCTCGAAGCAAATTCACTCTGAAGAGGCGGGGGTGGTAAACAAGAACATATGGTGATGAGGCAACAATTGGCGGCGGTCAAGGTGTGAGGAGAGACTCAAGGACACTTGACATGATACCTGCTGACATTTTCAATATTTCAATTCTCCCTGAGAACACGTTTAACAAAGTGAACGTATCGATACACTTATGATGAGCACCAGATAAACACAGACTTACATTTATGACATTGCAATACAGATATAGTCATCAACCTCATTGTCTCCTGTAAGTGCTGTCTCTATTCACGAAATAAGGGTTCATACTTTGTGATTTGAAGTCCGACTAAATCGCTACAGTAGTTGACTAACTGCCCAACGGTGCAATGATGTGTTCTCAGGATGTGTTTAGTGGTGCATGGAGGTTTCAAACACCTTTTTTATCAATGAGTGGTAACTCACATGGCAGTACTCTGGCACTGGAGATAGTTTGGTTATTTGAGAGTACTTAATACTGTGCAACAAATTAAATAACACCATAGCTTTTAATAACCACAGATTGATGGGTACAAAATGGCCATTTTAATACGAGCTGATTATGTAGGAAAATTTGGCAAAAAAAAAAACTCCCCCTTTTTCACACCACTTTTTACATGAAACATGCGAAACAGGCCAGTAGGAGTACTTCATGAGGTACCAACTCAATCCCCCCCTGACCAAGACAAGTAAATTTCTGTATATAGTCTTGCCATAACAGTATAGTTTTGCCATAACAGTATCTTTACTTTGAATTCATCTCTCTCTTTGATGAGATCTTGTAGTTCTTTCTTTAGTTCTCGACGCTCCTCTTCCAGCTGCGCGATGTTATTTTGGATTTCCATGAAGGCCTCGGTGGTCTGCTGTAGGGACTCCTCGTACCGCAACTTCTCCGCCTGCAGCTCGCTCAGCTCCTTATTGGTGGCAGCTAGTTTCCCCTCCAGGACAGGGATACCATTGATTATTTCTTTTGCATTCTATGGGAATAAAAACAGCACCTTCATGAATTTGATGAAAAACCTGAGCTATTGTTTTAAATAGGTGACATCATCATGACATGACTACGACATCATGGAGGGTACCACGTCATCATTCCACTGTGATAGTGAGAGAGTGAAAAAAATAAGGTACAAACACACAAGGAGAGAATTTCAAATTTACAGCAGATACGGTGAACAATGGACTGTGACCCTCCAATCATGAGCACCAGCGGAAACTGATATACCACTACTGACAAGAGATATTAGGAGACAGAACACAGTTGTTAAAGCTCTCTGGCAGATGACATCAGTAGCAATAGCAGAGGGTGAATTTCGAATCTTTAATAAGTAAAGACATATGATAAATTCACCTCCACTTTTTCTGAAAATTCTCTAACTTCCTCTTCCTTGACACTGAGGGCAGCCTCTAGTTCCTCCACTTTACCGACCAATTGGTTTTTCTCCTTCTCAATCTGGGCCTTCTCTGAAGCAATGTTGTCCCGCTCAGCAGTCAGCTGAACCACCAGTTCGCTGTTATGCGATTTCTTTGTTTGAATCATAAGAAAATCGATACTTTCATCTGATATCTCCATGAAGTCTTCCATTGGTGTTTCTAGAAACTGGAAAGGAGTGCTGGCGCCTCTCATTTTGCCAGATGAGTCTATGTAACAGAACTGGTAGAACTCACCATCCTCTTCTCTGGGGATGTAATTTTCTGTCAAATGATAAATCATGTCAAATTAATACATTACAACAGTCTATATAGTAATGACCTCTGTTAAAAAGAAATCTTTCTTAGGCAAAGTTGCCCATCACCAGTGCAGAGGCAAGGAAGGCAAGTGACAAACGATAACTTTAACAATCGCAGTGCTCAATATCCCAGTCTGAGCGGCAAGCAGACTGCATTTGGGGCTTCATTATTTTGCCAAATATTACTCCACAGTCAGCACAAGAATGTCAAATGCAACAGTATATTGCAGTTGAGAAGAACTGTATTCATGGTCTTTAACGGACTGATATGGTAGACCGCCTTAGTTGCAGCGGCGTTTCAAGAAATGTCAAACAAATCAGTGTCTGCACCAGGTCCAAAACACCAACCCATGCACCAGAAGTCCATAGTCAGTCCAGTACACATACCAGAAGAGACACATCTTCTGTTAGGCGGGGAGTCAATAGCGAATTTGGAACAACATTTGCCTTGCGCATCATTGAAACATGATGTATTTTACATGACAATTGAGTCTCTACAAAATTATGAGATTTGTGTAAGATTTTTACGGTCATTTGTTCACAGCAAGTGGAGTGCTGTGTACATCAAACAAGTTTTCTTTTCTTATTGTCATATTAAATATAAACCACATAATCTAAGCAATGACTCACTTCCAAACAGTATGCATTGTTTGAATTCCTGGTTTGGCTTCCAATCTTTTGGGTAGGGTGCATATTCAAAAGTCACATAGCTTCGAATGGAGTTCCAGCCAACCTTGAAGACTGCTACATAGTCTCTCTGTGATGGTACCAAAACGGACGAGAGTGTGTAGTAACATTCCAAAGGTTTTCCTGGAAAAATGACAAAATGCAACATTCTGCAGATGAGTATTCATCCATGAGAAAGCAAGTTCATCTGTAAAGACAGTCACTAGCGGATCCAAGGGTGGGACAGGGGGAAGATGTAGGCCATGTAGGCCATGATAATGGTGGGCAAAAGAATTGTTTACCCTAAATTATACCTCAGACAACAATTTTTTTAGAAGAACATTAATGCAAAACTGTACTCCCTCTTTTGTTGTGCGAAATTGTATCTGAAGGCATTCAGTTCCGCAAAAAATTTTCCAAGGGGTGTGAGGACACTCCCTCCTCTTGGACCTACCCTGTGTCATCATACTGTGAATTTGGCCCCCTTGAGCAAAGGAATTGCATTCAACGGTGATAACACTTGCAGTACATGTAAGTGGTACTTTGCCATCTAAGATGCCTAAAATCTCATATTTGCAATGACACTCTGTGATAAAACCTGATGCTGTCCTTCAGGAGACAATAAAAACTGGGACTTCAACCTCATGTAAGTTTTTACTCTGCATATATCTAAACATACCTAAACATACATTCTGAAACCTGGTAATAAAATGTACATTTTAAACAAACAGCACAATGAAAGTGTCTAAGGTACGCCGATCCTCAGATGATGTATGACTGTATCAAAAACAATGAGGTTGGGTAGCAATGCATAATTTGATACCAACAACTGCACATTGAGTAATTGTCTATTAAACAACCAGCTGATATTCCTTTGATTTCAACATTGTTTTGGGGTACACACAGATCTGCACAGGTGTACTGTACTGAATGTACAGGTAGAATCTACTTGACAATCAACTGGTTGTGAAACAAACACCTCATTTTACACAAACCATCATGATGTTTAAAGTTCCCAACTTGCTGGTGTAGAGCCTGGGCACAGAAGGGACAACACTAGAAATATTTCAAGAGCACTTTGAGCAAGGTCAAATAATGCATTAGCATGAGCGAGGGTACAGTAAGTATATATGTATCTGATGTGAATACTGCAGTGTATTGGTATTTCTTCCATCTTTTTTTCTAGTAAGATCTTCCAACAGTACATACTGTGATTTATTGCAACACATATGGGTCTAGATCTATGACACAAACTGCTATGAAAAACAACGAGGATACGATCCAAGCACAACTCACGGGGACAACCTGTGGGATGACCACACATGTTAAGTCACAGTATCTGTTACAACATAACAGGATCAGTCACTTCTCACTTCCCCGAAACTGAGTTCCTGGTGCATGGACAGCAATTACGACATATATACTACAGTATAGCAGTACTTGCTAAATCACAAAGGTTAGACACAGTAACACTATATCTACAGTATTCAAGGTAATTTGACCTCTTTAAGTTTTACATTGACAATCATGGACTGGATACCATGATGTGGTTGAATGATTATTCTTTATACAACTTGCCCCCCCCCAAAAAAACAAACAAAAAAACATGATTGGCAGATTGGACAAGTTTTCACAAAAATGGCTCCCTCAACATAGTTGGCTCATACACTTACAGTACTGTAGATGTACAGTAAGCAAAAATCATCTTGCAACATATTTTTCACTCAGAACGTGGAAAATCTAGGCATCGCTCACTTCACTTGAAATGTTCTGTGATGACGTCCTGCATTTATGAATACTGTATCACACAAGAGTAACATGCAATTTTAAGAACGAGAATTCTCTAAACAAAGACGACCTGAAAGTGATTTTCCCTTCTTACCAGGTTTGTAACTTTCCGACACATTTTGGAACACCACTTGACAATATTCCGATATCTGAGGCACGTTCTCCAATGTGTGTTTCTCTTCAGGAGAATCTCCTTTGCCTCCAACCTTTGCGTCATCTTCGAGGTCAGACTGTCCTCCATCAGAGATCCTACAAAAGTCCTCCTCCTCGCTGCTGGTGCTTGCACGGGTTCTTTCCGCCATATCTATCTCACTCAAATCTGGATTCACCGGATGAAAGTAATGATACAGTTTCACAAAAGATATTGAACTATACACTCTACAACGCAGTGAAAGTACAGCAGGTCATGCGATGCGCAAAAAGTTCTGGCTGCTCTTGAAGTACTGTGATAAATGTAATTCTAACTAGGAGTTTGGGGAGGTTTCATACTAGAAAGTAATAAAGTTGTAAGTAAAATGTTTAAGCACACAGAGAATAAAGGCAAGATATTCAATTTGTGTCATAAATATTGCAGAAAATAAGAAAGTTTTAAAACTGGAGAGACGTTAAAAGCAGGCAGTTTTCCATGGCGTCACTTTCAGAAATAATTTACAAATCAAAGATCACGTCATTAAAATGGAGACACCAGTGGTACTAAAATAGCAAATGGTGTAATCCAACAAAATAGCCAGCTGAACTCAGATTTCTGTAACTCTTGTTTACAGTACACTTACTCATTTCATTGCACTGCAAACAAGCCTAAAGGTACCGTAATCCACTGATAAAAATCCACTGTGATAATATTGACAAGATTAAAGTGCACACTGCACACAATGTTCTACAATGTCAGAGCCTTTGCAAAGGTATTTTCAACTTTAACAAACTGTGAGATAAAGGCATGTGACATAAGCAGGGAACACACAATGAAAAATACATACAGTACAAACCAGACATGCAAACAAGGTACACAGGAACATCCACAAACTACTGGCAAAGATGAAAAAAGTTCAAACTGTTAAAGATAGTCAATTTGCACAGAGATTCAAGTTGGCTTATGCACTGCACAGACCACCAGGCAAAATACAACTGAAACTTCTTAAGAACGTCACTTGATTTTTTTTTTTCAATTAGCTTAAATTTCCATGCACTTTGGTTATTCTTTCCCAGAGGAAAATTTGTTCAACTTTACTAAATGTTTGGAAGTTTGTTACGTTTGGTAAAGCATATAGAGAAAACTTTAGCTACATTGTCTACAAAACAGCTACTGTATCTAAGGTCATTATCCCAAGTCAAAATGAATTCCTGGTAGATCAGGTCTTCTGTGCAGCTTTGATCGATGTACTTTAATAGGATGCTTTCAGTTTTGCTAAGTGCTGGTGAAAGAGCCATGCCAGGTGTCAAGTAAGGAAGTGGATTTTGACAGCACAAAGTCCCCCAAATGCTGTGCATATTTACACCATCTGAGACTTGACAAATTTACTGTGTTTGCACTACAGCACTGTAGTTGTGGACCCGAACAGCATACATGACGAACTGCTATACAGAGAAAATACAGTGTAATATTGCCACCATTGTTCAACAGTTTACAATGTCATTCAAACTTCAGGAGTATTTCCTTATGACTGAAAAACTCAGTTTAAATCATGGCTTGGCATTGTAAGGCAGAAAAGGTACTAGTTGGTATACTCTGTGCTGTACAGTGTGTATATATATGGATACTGACATGTGGATCTCGCTAGTTTGTAGGAGAACAAACTATTACTTCTGTCAATAGTGAATGGTGTGTTCTCAAAATAAGCATTTTCCAGGACCCTTTTTCGTTAAAAAAAAAATAAAGTAACTTGTTCCACACAGTTATTGTATGCTATGAACTAGCCTCTAACATGACAATTGGCAAGACGCTGGAACCACACTCCACTGCAATTTAACTAGTTGACTTTTCTATTTAATTTACTACTGTTCAATATCATACACTACCACAGAAAACACATTGAACCCTTTTGTAATAAGATATAACACAAGTAAAAGGGCAAAGGAGGGTAAAGGTCCCATAAAATGCCCTGAAGAAAAAGGCCCAAAACAAAAGAAACCAACTTAAAACACAAAAATAAATACTGTATGTCTGCTACATTTGTAACAAACACAATTTTCACATACACACTTATTTTTAATAAGTCTACAACCTCACCTATCTTTTTTTAAAGCTAATGTTACAAACAATTTCCACATGTAGTATGCATGTGTTGTCATGGAAATGTATTGCTTCAGTTAAGTTAGTACATTCTGAACGAAACCCTTCACGACTGAGAAACACGATTGTACTTGATGTACACAATAAGTCACTGTCATCATTATTTTGCCTTTTCCATCACTTCAGCCTTTTCCTTAGACTTACCAACTTTTTCCGTACACTTTCCTTATAGTTACACATAAACCAACATCCACCCGTATTTCATCTATAGGATAAAAGCAAATCGTGTAAAAATCACTTCGTAGGCTGTGTGATATACACATGCAGGAAGTCTGTGTTGTCTGCGCAGAGGGCAAAGTTCTCAGGCAGCACTGTATGTGCAGTTTAGCCCGAACAATGCCTGCATACATTGTGTATCGATACATTGCGCAAGTTAACCTTCGTACAGTATTATGATGTAGTCAACACAGAAATGGTGTCGTCAACACACTCAATACATATGGATAGGCTACAACGTTGGGATACGAAATCAACGAAGAAAGACCAAACACCATCACTCAAAATCTTGTAATACTCACCCAAATGTCTACTTGTTTCTTTTTTAAAATGCAGTTTTTCAACGACAAAGAGACATGCTGTATTCTTCACTTAGATTCTTTTCGAAATACAACGAAACGTTCGCTGAACTGGACCGAAACTTAAGTTCAATTCTGTCTCCTATAACCCTGTTTTGATTTGATTTCTCGTATGTGCTGCTAGGTGTGTACGTGTAGACGGACGTCTATGGCGAAATGGCATTTGCTATTAATAGGTGATGACGTAAATGTGGGACATTCTAGGTGACTTTGTATCCTGTGATCAGTCACAGCCCAATATAACGTCTCTGACTATCTGTCCGTAATTTCACGACTTTTTTCTTTTTCCTTTTAGGACGATCTGGTGGTCCACTATTTAACCCCTGTAGAATGACTTTTACTGAGAGAAGACCATTATGTCAGACTAATCTATTAGAAATATAGCCAAGTCTAGAACTTGTATCGGCAATAGCTCGATCCCTGGTCTTACTATGTTTCATTCGCTCCATACCCGTCTTCCTTTAGTTCAATTACGTGTTTCAGGACGAGATTTTGTCTTTTTCATCCTATTCTGGTCGTTAGCCTTCTATATATTTCTCTTAAAAATTGTTTCATGATCACTGCATATATTTACAAAACAACTTTAATCTTGGAATAGGCCGGTGGTGATCAATGATTTCCGACGGTCAATATTTATTTGTGAGACTAAACTTTTAAGATTATGTCCTTGGCAAAGATTTTGCAGTTGAAAATTAATAAATCATTTTAATACACCAAAATCCAGCTCGGCCTATGCCTTAATTTGGCATCTATTTGTTTGTATTATGTTATGGCGTGACCATATTAAATATGAATCACGTTTTACGCACGGTACATTAACGTGGATAAAAGTGCCCATATACAACATATACAAATTAAGAGTTCAGTCTGAAGTAAATATATTTATGTTAAAATATTCGATGGATGACAATGTCCGATATTTGTCGTTAAGATCATGATTTCTTTATCCAGTATAAAAATTAAATTCATAAGAAGGAATGAAGGACATAATATAGCCTAAGATTTAAGAATAAAATGTAGAAAGAAATGAAACAATTACGATTTAATAGGCTAATATGATTATTAAAATAATACTTAGGGCTATTTAAACAAGAGATATGGTAAGATAATGGTTATAAATGTGTCCGTAGCAGTCCATTCTGCTAAACAGGATTATAGATAAATTAGTGTTTATAAAGTTAACTAAAACTTGGCAAGATAGAGGGATTGCTTATAAATTTGAAATGGTTTCAATACCAGATTAATTCAGGAGATTAATTCAGAATAAACACGATGCCTGTCCTCACAGGAATAAATCACCAGTAATCGGCAAATCTGATAAACTCATTTCGTGCAGCACTGAGTCCGGAGCGTAGCCTGAAGTTTATATGCTGAGGATCGAGGTGCGAAGCGTGCACGCGGAAGATGGAAGACAGACTAAGCGTAAGATAGCGCTACTATAAATTGACGAGGAGAGTAGGCCCACAAGAACATTTTGGATGAGAATACCCATCCCAGAATTCTGGAAATGGCACTTCCTATGAATTATTTAAGACTAAAAATTACATCTCTATCCCATAAAATGGGAAAACAAAAGACTAGCAAAATCATTACAAAATAAAAAAAATACCGACCGCCCGGGCCCCTTGCTCTGCATGGCCACCCCTTAGGAAGCAGTCACTGCATGTTGGTCAGCCATGATGTAAGCACAAATCAGTGAATATTGTGATGATTTTGCAATCGATGACTGTTACTGACCGTGACTATTGCTTTCATTACTTGCATTAAAAGTTTTATTGATATGATTATTGGAACTCATTGAAGATATCACATCAGCTATTGACAATAGAAAGGCAACCCTGGGAGTTTTTATTGATTTACAAAAAAGCGCTTGATACTATAGATTATCAATTATTAATTAGTAAATTGCAATACTGTGGAATTCATGGAGTAGACCATGACTGGATATCAAGTTATCTTTCAAATAGCAAACAGTATGTACGAGTAAATAATATGGAA
>VJOZ01003679.1:0-18914 GCA_009801055.1 Stichopus horrens | reverse complement strand
GTTCGAAAAAACACTATAAAGACTTGGAGGGATGATTCCTTTGATCAGTACAAGACATTTTTGGTTAAAAAATAAAAATCTTCCGTGGGTGGGCAGAAACCAGAGACTAGTTTTTTTTTTTTACTTGGCCTATAATTACCCAACATACTTCAACCTGTCCAATTGGAACAAAAAACCACTAACTGTCTAACCCGACAACAAATACAGGGTTAGAAATACTCATTTGCCAATTTGTACTTCAAGTTAACCCCATCATAAGAACTTTTTCCATTAAGGAAGTTTACTGTTTTGCTTAACTTTTAATGATGTAGCATGTGAACCAAATGGGAACTGAAATATACTATATGGTGTATTCTGAAAGTTATGATAGCCTAGATGCTTGCTGTCAAAATGTCCTTGCCATCATTGTTGGAAAAAAACATCTTTGTGCCAAAATGTTTGGATTGACCTTGCCAAATTATCCCCAGCTTTCATTGTAAATAACAAGATTAACAGTTTATATGTCTTGTGAGATAATTAGGGTACGACTAATATTGTGCTTTATATATTTTTTTTCTGGTGTAACATACTCTAGCTGTAAGTCAGCCTACTGTAGGCCTTTGAGCTACAGCAGTGCAGTATTTGAGAAGCAATGATGAGTGTAATTTTTAAGCATCTGCAAGCAACAGAGGAATTGTAAGTTTATCTAAGCAGTTAATTGTTACAGCTTGAAAAGAGCGATGCCCATTCTAATTATTCTACATAGCTGGAAGCTTCAATTTTAACTTCTGTGTTTGAATTCAGTTTTTGCGGGAATGTTTTTGTGAACGACGTATAGTTCCACAGGAACATTTTGTTAAAAACGGGGATGTCTCAGTGGTAGCTAAAAAGTGGAGACATTTTGACTGGATAGCACCTATGTATACACATTCCAGTTTGCATGTTGTAGGGTGTACAGCCAACAAACTGTATTGGAGAGAAGTGGAAAGTGAATATGAGAGTTAAGTGGGAGCAGTGTCCAGTGAGTTGCTCTCCCATATTGTGGAGCTTCCTCATTGATAGTGTGTGACCTGGTGTATACTTTTTAGACCATTTCAAGCATATACTGTAGACCTAATTACTAAAGTAGACTCTGTAGACATTTTTGATTCCTTGCTGAGGCCAAAGGAATCTGTGATAGTGGTGTATATGTACCTGTATGCTTTTCACATGTAAACACGATACAGTATCTCGAGAAGGATAGCCGTCCGTGACTGATCTCATATTTGGTGTGTGCATTAATTGGTCATACTGAGTAGATGATCACTATAATTTTTGGTGGAGGTCAAAGGTCATTTAAGGTTACCAGAGGTCAAACTGCAAAGCCTTGTCAACACAATATCTCCACAATGGTAACCTTGAGTGATGTCATACTTGGTGTGTGGGTTGGCCATGTGAGCAGGTTCAAAGGGTCAAAATAATTTAAACTTACACAGAGAGAAATTGTGAGGGATCTCATACTGTACTTTGCATACAGTCTATTGTTCATATTCAGAGTTGTGATCAACTGTTTTTGGTGAAGGTCAAAAGTTATTTGACATCACCACAAGTCACAATCTTGTAAACAATACATGTATGTATGAAGGGTAACTGAGAGGAATTCTATACTTAGCTTGTGTATATATTGAATTTTTGCACCTGTTATCTCAAGAGGAGGTGAAAGTTCCTTTTGCGTCAAAAGCTTATGAAAATGATATTTCAAGAAGAATAAACTGTATTGATCTCAAATCTGTCATGTGGGTAATTCATGTTTGTTAAAATAGCCAGGCCTGTATACATGGCAAGGAATCACTAAGCCTTTTGGCATTGTGATTGTTTTTTATGCATGTGTGGTATATTGAAGTCAGATGTCTACACATAAAGAGATTTCATGGTTCCATGAGGTAGGCTGACGGAAAATGATTAACTTTAACTGGAATACCTTATTTTTGAAATGCCAGTATAGACTCTGTAAATGGTGTCGGTTCCTGTTTGACCCAGGTTCATGCAGCATCACCCTTTAAGGATTAAACTTTTGTCTAATAATTATTGACTGGCATTATACTTATATGTGGCACGTACTAAAAGAGAATTTGATGATCTCCTCTGTGAAAAATAGAGGTAGGCAGTTACACACAGGCTAACATAATGATGCAACACATGCAGGAAAGGCGTACAGTAGGCACACATGACGAGCCTGTTGCCTGCACCCATAATGAAACAGCTGATCACAGGTTAGGTGAAAACAGTGTACGGTACTTTAAAAATTGTGTGACATGCATCCACTGTAGAAAAGAACTGGCTTTATTCAGAAGTTGCAGATTGAAACCCTGAATGAGAAATCTATTGGAATTGTTTCTATCTAGTCCTGTTTGTAAGATACAGCTGTGATGAAAATGCAAATAGGATGATGTGGAATGGTACGCGTGTGTCAGTATTTCCTTTGTTAGACGTATATTATTATTATTATTATGGTTATCGTCATCATCATTATTATTATGGTTATCGTTATAATCATCATCGTCATCATTGTCATCATCATTGTTATTATTATTGTTATTATGGTTATCATTATCATCGTCATCATCATTATTATTATTATGGTTATCGATATCATCATCATGGTCATCCTTGTCATCATCATTATTATTATTACTATTATTGTTATTGTTATCATTAAATTTTATTATTGTTATTGTCGTTTATTATTATTATTATTGTTGTTGTTGTTATCTCTTACTTACTGGGTTTATGAAGGTAAGTACTATCACTATTTCTAAGTCTGGGCATATACAATTCTCAATGGTCCTTGAAATGAAGGTAAAAAAAACACAGGATAAGATCAAATGTACCATGCGAGTCCCTTCCTTGACATGTATCATAAATTTGCATACAGTACTTAGCCTATGTTTGTCCATGATACAGAATTTGTGGCTCATTTCAACATTTGAAATGGTTATTACAGCCAATTCTCGAAAGAGTCATTTTCATGTTGTACAACATTTTAAAGGGTAAACATTTAATACATATGTACATTACAGGATATTAGTTCTCATGACTGCAGCTGACATGGTTGGTCTTCCATACATGCTTGTATGTTAGGTCTGGCACTGCTTGGCTTGGTATTGTTTACATGTGAGCAGGTAGCGGATACCAGGGATGTGTTGCTTTGGAACTACATTGTTCAACCTGATCCTTTCCAGCTTGGGTTTTGTTCATTGTTGAGTATGTAAACAGAAAGAGAGAGAGAGAGAAGTGAAAAGAGAAGAGAGTTTGCAGTTTTCCTTTCAGTAATCCTTTCAGTTCATTTATTCAGTGACTGGACTTGCTGAAAGAACTGGATGAACAGACAATAGAAAGAGAGATTACAAACTACAAAGGGATATGTATGTACAAGGAACCAGAAAGGCCCTTGAGACTAGAATTGTGAGTCCCTTCCTGAGACCCTGTGACAAATTCAATCAAACTTTATCAGCTTAAGTTACAAACTCTGGCAGTCACATGACTGGCAAAGCCAATGAGGGAACACACAGTTATTGTCAATCAAACTTAATTGGCCAATCACATCCCTTGGAGATATGTACAGTAGTTCATTTCAGTAGCATCTTCTAAATTTCTAGTTACCGTACCCAACCCCCTTTGTCTAAAGAGAGGTTGTCATTTAAAAATTAGTTATCAGTTATCATTGGAAACTGGATTGTGTGATGTGAAAATGACATGTTGGATTATTGGCTGTATTACTCATTAAAAATGTTGAAAATAGCCACAAATTCCATCAATATCCATAAAATGCAATTTTACAGGCAAATTCCTGTCTAATACCTGCATCATGAATAAAGATTGGCTGAGTATGCAACTTTATGATGTCAAGAAAGGGACCCGCATGATATGTCTATGTTGTCCTTTGTTTACTCAACCCTTTATTTCAAGGACAATTGAGAGTTTTACATGCCCAGAGGGTTTTGTTTTGGAAGCATAAAATTTCTTTTTACGATTGTTGATACCATTTACTGTTGTGAAACCCAGAAACTAAGTAATTAAAAAACAATATACGAAAGAAATATTGACATCTTGCAACACTCCATGTCATCTTATTTGCATTTTCATCAAACTTTGAACAGCCAGATATCTCAAAATAATAGATAGTTCCAACAGATTTTTAATTCAGGATTTGGCTTTGCAACTTTTGAATCAAGCCAGATCTATGCATGTCACAGGACCTTTAGGATAGATGCACATTCTATGCAAAATCTACAGTTACAGTATCTGTAATGGACATAACTTTCCTACTACACCACAGCAGTATGACTAATTTTGCATGCACGCATGGTAAATTACAGTATTGATCATGACAAAAATGATGAATGGTTTAAATCGTCACAGAGATTGAAGCTTGTGGCAAAAAACATGCAGGAAAACTTTCATGACTTTTTCAGTACTTCTTTTGAAATACCTTGGATGGGTCACATAGTTTTATTAAAAACTGTAAATTTTATTCAATTATTAACAGATTTGCATTCATGGGCAATTTTTTAAATTAATTTGAGACTTGTGTGAAATATGTGAGTCTCAAGTTCATTGAACGAGTGTCAGAATGCCTGGTGCATGTGATGCTTTTTGTACTGATTGAAGCCATATCTGCAAATGAAATACATAGTCGTCATGTACTGTAAAGCTAAACTGAATGGTACAGTATATGTAAATTTATGCAAAATGAAACTGAACTTTTAATTTTTGTCCCCAACTCTGATGTTTATGTTATAGGCTTGTGTCAACTCCGATATTTTGCTTTAGTTGAGTACTCACGACCTGAATGGTCGTAGCTCGGACATGTTCGCGACTCCTCCTTGGAATTGGTGTCCATGTGATGTCATAACTTTCATAACACCCACATGTATGTGTAATCTTGTATTTTGAGAAAGAACTGTTGTGAAAACAAAGTAGAGCCCCCGATGCATTGTTGGTGGATTAGAATCCAGCTTCTTGCAAATAGTCTAGTTTGTCAGATGTGTATCTTTGTGGAATTTAGGAAACAAGAAAGCCAAAGCAGATTTTGTGATACATTGAACTTGTAAAAGAATATTAATTCAAAAAATGAAGCAGTTTTACAAATTACTCAGACTCCAAGAAAAGTGCCGTAGAGTTGAGATTCGGACCAGGAGTCCAAACTCTGCAGTGAAGGGGAGTTAATCTACTCAAGATAATGTTTTATCTTGCAGAAGCAGATTGGCATGTTTGCTATGTTGCAAGAACATTTTACATCTATTAAGTTATGTGAAACATGATTTCAGTCTTTCTTACCGTAGATCATTCATGGAAATTGGGGTTGGAAAATAGAATCATGCCAAAAGCACCCATATCTTTTTTATTGTGTCGGATGAAATGCTTACTGTCCACAAGTCACAAGAATTTTTTTGTCTCACAAGTTCCTACACATACTGCACTTGTATTTTCTGTCTGCAGTTGGTACTGAGTCCATATTGAATGGTTTCATGTTGGATATTGTACCAGGTTAAGGGTTACTGCATACTGTACTTTGAGAACTTTTAAAAAGTTTTGCAAATATCAAGTAAATGCAACTGGCCTGCACTTGCAATATTTGTGTTTGATTCAATAGTGTGGCGGAGTTCGTCTCTGGGACTACCACTGCATGGAAGACTTTCTGAGAGATGGACTGCGATTGGCTCAAGGAATGGGATTAAAGTCTGCCCTTGCAGGGCTATGGTATGCATACAATTCAAAGTCAATGTATATAGCATGCACGTTCTAGTTTTTATATCATACTAATGGGAAAGGACCCAACAATTGTGGTTTTGTGTCATTTTGTCATTTCCATTTGAACCCTAAAGCAGAATGTGCTATTTGAAGAAAAAATGTAGCCCTTGTCATCCCTGTATGTGTAGATTTCTTTTCAACTTTGGGGGAATGGTTTGAATTATGACAAACTTACAAGATGTGCCCAGGCAGCATGCAAGCGAGAAGCACAAAACCCATCCCAGGTGGGGCCTACTGGCCCACCTTAGAAAGCTCCTGGGTTTTAATGCCTCAGAGGCCCCAGGAAGACTGCCTTAAGGGGTAAATTTCAGAGGTGTAAAGTACATTCTTATATTTATACATTTAGGAAAGGCTCTTGTGAGAAGAACGTTCTAATAAGTTACACTGGGGGATTGAAATTGAACAAGAGCAACAATGTACAGTATATTGTAAAGTGTGTGGTCAGTATGTGGCACTTCTGTGTGGATAACTACTACAAGAATGCTCTTGTGTAAATGTATTTCTTTCAGAACCAAGGCTATAGTTGATCAAATAGACCATAAATGCAGTAGTTATTATGGCTTTTTAAAACTGTGGGATGTGTAAGTTGTATAGCCAGTACTTTGGTGTAATTTTGAATTGCAGGAATAACAGCAGATCCTGCTTTAAATACTGAAACAAATTTTCTTGAACAGGAAAAGTTCAGAACCTGTAAGAAGTAATTAAAATGAAGAGCATGGGATTCATATACCCATACTATACTCAAAGTAATATCTATTGTAAATAGGCAGCAAAGATTACCTCAAATAGGCAATCCTCCCTAGTCCACCAGAAATTTGTTTAAATTGAATGCCAATAGAGAGAATCATTCCTCTTGGAAACTTGATCTGTGGATACAGGTAGGCCCCATCTCTCACTGAGGTCCTTTTCATAAACATCTACAGTACATGCTAAAGTACTGTTATTAGTATAATTACTATCTTATTGCTACTTAGTACTAAGATAGTAATTATATGCAAACACTGTTAATAAGAAAAAGGAGCAACTTTTTGATGCAGCTTATGTTTTTTCCAATCTAATTTGTAGGGCTGGTGGCGGTAAGGGTGTGATTCAGATGCCAGAGGGAGACCAACACAAGAATCCAGAATTCAGGACAGCAATGTTCCATGATTATGGAGAATTTCTATCATCTCTGAATGGTTGCTATGGTAACACACCCTTCTTGTAAACATGCATTACCAATTTAATTTTGATACCATCAAGCAAGGGCATAGGATTAGGGCAAAAGACCACAGTCCAGAATATTCATCATGGGCAGAGATATACTTCTGCTCCCTTCCCCCAGTCCTTGAGGATGAAAACTCCTTCATACCCCATACAAATGATAAACTTCTGATGAATAAATCAGGAAATGTAACAAAATTTTATTGCAAATTCAGACATTTGGTGGCACTAAAAAGCATAAGTCAGAGACCATGTGATTTGCCTGACCCCTCTCCCAGAATGGTAATCACATTCATTGGGTTCAGTCTTCCACCCAAAGGGGGAGCAACTGAAGTAACAAGAGTATGATTTTGCATGCCTTAGAAGTCATGAAAGCTGCAGTTTGGTGACTTGACTCTTTTTAAAGACAATACTCATCACCCCAGACAGTTTCAGTTCTCCCAACCACTCACATCAATCCCTCAGCCAGTCTCAAGCTCCACCACATGTGTAACCCCTGTTTATGCTGTGTAATATGAGCTACTTCGCATCTTATGACTTTGTTGTCAATCAAAGAGTAGGACCAGTTGAGAATTCTGCTATCTGGAGCCAAAAGTATAGCTTGGGGGTGATGAGTAACTGTCTTTAAATTATAATATATAGTACTGTAGCTATGTAGTTGGAGTCCACCACAGCATGCACTTTTATGATTTGGGATTGAATGTGCAGTGTTCATTAAATAAAATCTTTGCTTTCCAAACATGTATGTAATGCCATTCTTACATACGTGGACTATTTTAACAGGTCATGCTTTTGAACTGTATAGAGGTCTCCTCAATCAGTTCAAAATTATTGAAGGGTCCAAATTAACCTGTGGAAGAGCTGAAATTAGCTAGGTACAGCATTCTATTTGATACACAAAGAATAAATTGACTGTTTAAAGTTGACCAACTACCAGGATGATATATATCTGATGATTTAGTGCACACTTTAAAAGCAATTTGTGAGTGAGAAGTTACAAATACAATTATTGTATCAGGCACACATTAAATATAACCAATTGCCAGCAACATTGTATTAATATATTATTATTATTATTATTACTACTACAGGCACTGTAAAAAAATAGGCCTATGCATACTGTATGCTATGAACAAAGCAGACCATTGAAAAAAATTAACCCATACTCTGCTTAATTCTTGCATCTTTCCCCCTATGTCCAGTGTGCAAAATGCTACTTTTTGTGCTCTTTTTTGGTTTTGATGAAAGAGAAACCTACAGTATATTCAGTCATGATTGCATGTGTGTGTTTGTGATGCCCAGTTTGTTATCATGATATCTCAAGAAGGGAAACTGTGACATTCTTCAAAATTAGTACGTAGATGCTCCATATTGAGGGGAACAAGCCTTTTGTTTTTGGTGGAGGTCAAAGATCATCTGAAGTCACAAGAGGTCAGATACTGAAAATCACGTTAACACAATGTCTCAAGATGGTAATGATGGATACTTCACATACTTAATATGTGGATTGGACATATCAAGGGGAAGAGAGCTACTGGTTTTAGTGGATGTCAATGTCACCAGAGGTCAAACACTAAAAATCCTGTTAACACAATATCTCAAGATAAGAATGATAGATACTCCTCAGCACAGTGTGGGTTGGTCATATCAAGAGGAAGAACCTTATTGATTTTCGTGGAGGTCAAATGTCATCTGAGGTCACCACATGTCAAACACTGAATATCTCTGGAACACAGTATCTTAAGATAGGAATGATGCATACTTCTCATACTTAGTGTGTGGGTTGATTATATTGAACGAATGGACCCCATTGTTTTTGGTAGAGGTCAAAGGCCATCTTAGGTCATCAGAGATCAAAATCTGAAAATATTGTTAACACAATATCTTTAAGATAGGAATGATGGAAACTTCTCATACATAATATGTGCATTAGTCATATTAAAAGAATGAACCCTATTGTTTTTAGTGGAGGTCAAAGATCAGCTGAGGTTGTCAGAAATTAAACACCGAAAATCTTGGGAACACAATGTCTCAAGGTAGGAATGATGGATACTTCTCATAGTGTGTGGGTAGGTCATAGTAAAAGAAAGAACCCTGTTGATTTTGTGGAGGTCAAAGGTAAGTCACCATAGGTAGAAGACGGAAGAAAGTTTTTAACACGATATCTCAAGATAGGAATCATGGAATCCATTGGAACATAGTGTACGTGAATAAGTTTCGTCAAGTAAAAACCCTGTGCCTTCTGCCTTGCTAATTAGGAACTGAACTTAAAAATACAAAGCAAATCAGCTGGGGTTTAGGGGTTTATTACTTTATCTGAAATAAGTTAAAACCTTCTAAGTTGTGGATACATATGTTTGAGAAATAGCAGTCATTTATGACAAGTACAGCATCTGTACCGATTGAAACATCCATTTCTAACCCATGGTGGCACAGGGAGCTGAAAACCTGTCTTTGCCCCTCTCCCTGACAAATTCCTGTCTATGCCCCTGTCAACAGTTTGTGTGATGTAGCATCATAATTATTTCCCCTGAAGAAATATTCCCTCCTAAAAAGTTTTTGCCAGCCTGAACATTTTTTTTCTCCAAACGCCCATCTAGCAAACTACTCACAACTAAGTTTTCAGTGTCATCCTAATAGGTTTGAACTACTGCACCATTGGTGCTCTAGTTTCATATTTAACCATCTCAAACTGACAAAAAAAGCCATCAAGGGAAGTCACTATCTTTTCATATATTTTCACAGATATTCTAAAATAATTAAGCAAGGGCCCCATTTACATTCAGGTGCCTCCTTAAATTTGAACAATAAAAACATGCTGTAGAGTTTTGCCAATATGAGAATTAAATTAGGTGTTCTTTGATAATATACCAGTATCAGATAAAACATTTCAAAAATGGATCCCAGATTCTTGAAGAGAAGACACAGCGAACAAACAGATGTGGAAAAGTTTCAATGAAATGTGAGCAGAAAGTGGACATGTTTGATGGGACAACCTTTGTCATGTGTAAATGGTTGGTTGTTACTGTTTGTATTCTACATTTAGCATTACACTGAAACCATCAAATGAAAACATCATTGGACAACTGAAAGGCACTGCACAATAGGAATTCTTTGATTACTTTGAAATGGAAAAATGTAGTTTCATACAGTTACAATTGTAACTTGAAGTCATCATTTCATTGTTTACATTTGCATTCAAATAGTACCCCATTATATGTCCAGTGGGTGAAGTACTATTTTTATCTTCCAGACTTCATAATTATGATCTTTTACGTAAAATACATATGAACCAGTTATTCTGAAAGTGTTCAAAATAAGAGAGAAAAAAGAAAGAAAGGAAAGCAAAGTAAAGAAAAACAAGGAAAGGAAAGAAATAAACAAGAGAAGCTGTTACCGTAGCTATAATTGATCAAAACAAGTAAAAAGGCACACAAAGTGATGTTTGTACTGTAGGACTTTGTTCTCATATTTCACACACAACTGCAAATTACATTCCTTCGAAGAACAAATTTTGCATTTCTCCCTCACACAGACACACAGTCCTCCTCATGCCATGCTGTATCATCACTCCAGTAAACTCTCTTCTGCTCGTGTTTTTTCTCTCACCATCATTAGTTGCTGCAGAGGATGTTGGTCTCAATGTGAAGGATCTCGACGATGTCCACAGTTTCACCAGGTACACAACCTGCATCTCTGAGACCAAAGGAGGCTCTGGGAACCCATCAGTGGCCACGGGAAAAGGTACTTATTTTATCTTTTAAAGTTTGTTCCCATCTTTGTTATGGCCACAATTATTTTGTGGTCTTCACCACGTCATCCCGTGGGTCCTCAGTCTTGTGCAGTCACACTTTTGAATATTTCAGTATTGTACCAATTATCTCTCTGATTGCTAATTCACAGTGATAGCTTTGGAATGATTTACCTTGCCATCGAAATGCTAAGCCATGTATGAATAAATTCAGGAATAACATGAAAGCAATGACAGCATTTTCTTCTATTTATATGAAACACGTACACCACTGAAAGGTTCGGGTCCGCTCCCGGAAAGAATCGTGTGTGTAAATAGCAATGTTTGCAGTGGGTCCCAATTTAGGCCCCGGATACTCAACCATCCCTAGTTGGTTGTGTACCCGGCATACCAGATAATGCATCTTCCATCAGCCAACTTGCTCATTGTGAAGTTATACACTTTGCTTTGCATGTTAATTATAACATCATGTATCTTATCATCTACTGACAATGAATTAGCACTCTTAATGACTTACATGCTGAAATTTCATCACACGTAAAATGTACGGGAATGAAAACTTTGAATCGGGTAGCAATATCACATCCATATCCTACTTGACATTGTTGGTTGGGTGTGCAAACACTAGTGCACACTGCACAGGGAGATATGGAAACTTTAGTGATTGTCTGAAATATTTAATTACAGTCAGCTTACATCAGTAAATTGTGGGTGAGGGCTAATGTTATCAACTTTGGAAAGTTGTTTATACCAAAGAAAGTGATAATACTTTGAAACTGTTACTGGTAGTCTGGTTGTTATTACTTTCAATGCAAAATTAGCTCATTAAGTACACATACTGTAACCTCCATTTCAAGGTATAAATACTGTACGTGCATGTGATAGAGTTAACATCATTACAAATTTGCACTTCTCAGCCGGCTGTATTGTTGTGTCACCTTGAACAAAGTTACGTTGCATGGTTGGGATGTTCCATGTTTGTGACTGATAGTACAGCATGGATGATCGCAAGGGATGCCAGAGGACTGCATTTGTTGTCTTATCTTAAGTACAGAGGAGAGAAGATTCATTGTTTTCAAATGCTTGGTCTTATTCCACATTCTTAAAACTGCAACATCTCATCAATAGGATAGGCCAGTTTATAGTAGTTTCAGGAAGGTTAGTATCCTTGAAAGTAATTCTCCAACATCACTTCTCATGTCTCTCAAAAAGGTACAATTTTTGCATGCAAGGTCACCGTTCATATCTTCAGAAATATCTCACAAAAATTAGAAACTGAATTTTTGTTGTAAATATTCAAAGAACAAGCCAGGTGATGGAAATCAAGCAATTGTGACATAGTAAGGAAGGACAAATCTGGTTGCTACATTGCTGTAGATGTTTACTTTACCGTACGGTTCTGATCTCTTATTGGTGGTAAAACCTTAGTTTCACCAGGGAGGGGCATAAACCTACAGTAAATTTCAAAGCATTGTTCTTAGCAAGCTAATTGTTTAAGGATTATACTTTGAAATGTATTTTGACTGAGGAGGCCAGAATGTAGAGCTTAATTACCATTTGGGAGTTTATGGCCAGTTTAATTCCTTCCCATAAACTGCACTACGAACTGCCGATATGCAAACTGACACACATTAGGCCTACCATGGAAATTTGATTTAGGGAAAGTTTTCTACAGTAGCAAAGACAGAATTAACCTGTCTTGCTTTAAAATGATGACAGCAGGAAAAAAAATATTTATATTAATAGCACTATTTATATGATCTAAACTAAATGTTCCTCACTGTAGATTAAATTCATTTTCTGTACTCATTCATTCAAAAAAATGAATCAAAGTGGTTAAAGTGGTCTGTTTAATTTTCCACAGGAGTAATCTGTGCTATGGAGGGCGCCCTTGATCATCTTCAGATGGGTACACTGGCTGGCAAATCCATTGCCATCCAGGGTGCTGGTAATGTAGGTAAGCAATAGATGTGGGTGACTTTAATACCTGACTGCACTTCAGAGCTGCTGTAGTATATTAAGTATAGGTCGTTGGACTGTTCCACTCAGTTCCACGACCTTTCACCTTTTTGTAACATGGTTGATATTTCAGTTCATGTATAGATTTGAAATCAAAACCAGTTCAGCATTCTCCAAATAAAGTAGTTCAAGTTGTAACACAAGACTGTTCGAGATCTCATTTTGTTGTGATTTACAGTGATTCGTTTATTAGTTATGTCTCTCGGATACGTCATTGAAACAGTCGACTGATCGATACTTACAGTAATATACTACAGTTGTGACTCCTGGACTCCTAACCAGGAGTTACAGTATGACCTGACTCCACTTTCCTCTGAGTCATGACTCCCTTGGCAGTTTAAAACTAAACCAACAGCTGTACATGAAGATCTGTCTTTGTGTACTTTTGTGAAGCACAATAGTGTTGCAAGTGTAATCAATCGTAATGTTAAAATCTCCTACGGCATTTTTGTCTTTGCTCTGCTTAGGTCGAAAATCCTGCTATTCTTCAATAGAGGGTTTATCATACCAGGGGTATGGTAATAGTGGTAATAATAATAGTATTACATACCCATACCAGACATGAATGCACTTACTTTGCTTTCAGCTCACTGCCAACATTGTGTCTTGTGCCATGCCACAGAAATAGTGCAATCTGAAAACAAGTATTGCATTTATTTTTGAACTTGAAGGTTGGCATATCTCAGAATTTGCATGCATATCAATGCCTGTTATCTGCACCTTTGATAATTTAACTGTTCGCAATTTATACTTCTTTTTTCAGCGACTGTCATAGTTGAAGGCCTCCTGCAGAAAGATGTTAGTAAAATCCTCATCTCCGACTGCAACGAGGACACCATCGAAAAGATGAAGAAGAAGTATGCAAAGGTGAGGAGACCAATTTCAGAGTGGAATGTATAGACAATGCCATCTGTTTTATACATGTCTGGTGTAGATAGTCCACTATGTTGGTGGGTGCTGGTGGAAACCCACCTAACAACATACATGGTTCAGATGGGATCTTGCTAGGGTACGTTAACAGCACTATATTTACTTTGTTAAAAATATCCCACTATAGTGATCAAGTTGTATGATAGCTGAGTACTAATGAAACACTTTTTTTATACTATTAGACTCTCACTGTTTTTGAATGATGCTTTGTCATTATTGCCATCTGTAGAAATTCATTGGTTCTTGTTTTGCTTGCTTTTTACTTATAATTCCATCGCAAACTCTCATAGGCTATTAATATGTCCAATTTTCTTTTAAAAAAAAATTATCGTTTTACCCCAATTGCCTCTTTGCTTAAACTATTCTGAATTCTTTATTTCTATGGGATATTTCATTGCCACACTGTGTGGCATTTGAAGATATTGTAGCAACAACCCACAAAGTGTTTCAACAAACATATCACATTTTTGGCATGTTATTGCATGCGGTGTATCATTAATTCATGTTAGGTCTTAAATTATGTGCAAAGCCTGTCGTGAGGAACCGATTATTGAAGAACAAGCAGAAAGGGTGATCATGTCAGCGATCAGTGTTTGCATTTTTTACGCATCACAGATACTTATCTACATTCACATAAATTTAATGGAGGTATGGCGGTACATTCCTGTGTTTGATATTTACACCAACAGATTGGAAACTTTTAGCCAAGACTGTTGTGTACTCATGGAGTCACTGTGGACATAAGTGTAGACTTGCTATTTTCTTGCAGTTGTGCTTGAAATTTGGAAACTTGTAGTCAAAAGTCATATTCTGGTGTTGAAGAAAACTCATCATTGTCCAATTAACACCAAGTTTTTCTTTGAAAATGCAAACTCTGTCAGGGTAGTTCTACATTTGTACCTACTTTTTATGAAACACAAATATATGATACACACATCTTGCACAATAGCATCAAATTAAGGTGAAGAGAAGTGCAAAAAACAATGTATCCGATCACATTGTTCCTTGCCAATGTCTTGGAGCCAATAAATGGAGTGGCTGCTCATAATAAAATTGTTCGAAATGACCTGATAATCTGCTAAGTATAGTAATTGGAAATTTGCTGTTTCCAACTAAGTGTAATGTCACTCAAACTGCCACATCTCAGTGAGTATTTATTGGCAACTTTGGTAAGTGATGTCTTTCTGACAGTTCATCCCTACATCTTGCAGGTAAACAATGATGTTTTCAGATCTGATGATCCTACAAGTGGTTTAAGTGGCCAAAAAGTGACTTATCTTTCCAGAAATTTGTTTATTGGAATGTTTTCTGATGTGGATGAACGGTTAGATCAGTCACGTCCTTAGGTTTTAACATGAATATTTCAAATGTCCCAGCAGACTTGAGAAATAAGTCTATTCTGAGGTGAAAATGGTGTCAGAATTTAGTTTTCAATTACTGGCATGTTCCTTTGTGTGAGATAATTGTGAGACAAAGTTCAAACAGTTTCATCCTTTTGAAGTTTTCACAAGGGCAGGAATGGCAGTGAGTAATAATCACCTAAACTGATGGCAAAAGTAACCCAAATTGTTTCTGGTCACAATCAAANNCCTCAGGATATCGATCGACTCGAGATTGTGAAGGTTGACGTGGGTGACAACAGCGTCCTGTCCGCACCCTGCGACATACTGTCACCGTGTGCACTGGGAAATGTGAGTCTTTGCATGCTAATAGAAGATTTTCTGAGGGACACTGTAGCCAGGAATTTTCCTTTTTTCTTGATTATCAGCTGGCTGTAAGTCTTAAATTGACCCAAGGATCTAGGAATTAACCTGGATTGGTTATGAGACTTAGCTTCTGTCATTTTAAGAACTGGAATAGCATTGCAGCATTAAGTGATAGAGCTCTGTGTAGTTGAAAGATCAATAAGGCTTTTTCATTGCAGCATGGTGAAATTTGGAATTCATAGGGAACAAAAGTCCTGCATGGCATGCTGAAAATAAGTACCAACAAAGCGGAACTGTAGGCTGTATATTCCATTCAGGAATCATATAGAAATTATTTTTGCCAATATCTCTAAGGGTTGGGAAAGCACAAGAGGGATTTGGTAATTTTTACTGTTAGGTGTTAAGCATTGACAATGACAATAGAAAAACCACAGTTTATTTAGCACAAAAAAAAACTGCAATGATTGTGACGAGAAAGAAAGGCACATGCAACGAGAAAATTCCAGTGTATAATTTACATTGTCATTGCACTGTGCCATATAGGGAATACTTGATTCAACAACCAGAACTGGCAAGCAAAACACTAAAATGCTTCACCTTTTCCTATATATATATTCCAGCTATTCTAGCACTCCAGCAATTGGTTATTTCAACTGTACTTTTACCAGATAGTGAGCAATGATTAGCTTATAGTTTGCTTGCACATTCAACAGTTGTTTGATCTTATGTAGCACAAGTGTACGTGCAAGTGTAGATGCATTTATGCCAATATTTCCTATCTTTTGGGTCTATATTTTTTTTAATGTTGCAAACTGTGAATTGTAACAATAGACAAGCAAAGTTGTCAATGACAATTGTGGGTAATATTTCAGTAAATAATTCTGTCATAGATTTTGAATCCATCAACTATACCAAAGATTCAGGCCAAGATCATTTGTGGAGCTGCAAATAATCAACTGGGCTGTGCTTCCGATAGCCAACTTCTCACTGACCATGGGGTGACCTATGTGGTGGACTTCCTCGCTAACAGAATGGTAAAAGATTTGAAACTATTTTGCGTCATCTGATTAATGCTTGAACGTTTTGTTTTGAACGTTTACTTGTTTTGGGATAGCTTAAACTCTAATTTGCATAAACTGAATTGTTTTCTATTTCTGAGGTATTGCCTCTAGCCCTCCTGTAATGTGTGTTTCTGTTTTGCTGTACAAGACGTTAGCATAGTGTGTATAAAGTTTTGTATAATATAGCTTAATTTTGTGTTTTGATTGAAATGTTGGAGGAGGTTATGAATACAGTATTCCCCTCAGTAGATGGGGTGGATATAAACAGTTTAAAACTATCTAAGTAGAGCAAACAGAATGATTTGTCATTTCTGCTGCCTGTGACTACTTCAGGATATCAAGCTCTTTGGGGGTAAATATATATGTTCACTGCATATCACAACTCTCTTAACTGTTTCCCTTTTGCTACCAGTGTGAAAGGTGTTTAAATAATTCTGATTTTGATAAACAAAACATTACCATTCTCATCTCTTAGGGCATTGTGAACTGTGCCAACGAAACCTACGGACGCCTGGCTAACGATCCTGCTATTGACAGGCACTTTGGAAGAGATTGGGAAAATTCAGTGAGTCTCTTAGTTTGGGTTATACATGTTGTCATCATATTCTGTCTGCTCAACCTGCCTCTCACCTTCTCCCAACATAACCCTTTTACCTTTCATAACTTCTATCTCTGCAAAAGATTCATCTTGCTGATAATGCAAGAGCCACTTTCAGTTGTCTTACTTGTTTGCATGCATGTGACCTATTTTATGGCTTATCCAACCAGTTTTGATTGCAAGTTGTTTCTTCATTCCATCCATTCTCATTACATTTAAGATGTTAGAGAATGGTGGGCCATAGGAGGTCCTTTAGAGACACATCAGCCTCTGAAAAAAGGAAACGGCATTTCAAATGCAAAAAATGGAAATACAAAGAAAACAGGTTTAATAATTGTTAAACAATTCAGTCTCAAGAAAAAAACAAAAAACATCTGCATATGTTTCAACTCCTTAAGACATTATGCAGGAGATGAGTTACAAAAGATCAATGATTTGAAAGTTTGGGTGAACAGATTATTTTTGAGCAACAAATTATTAAATTTCTATAGATCTGTGAGAAACTTATTTCTTGAAAAGAAGGCCACTGGTTTTGTTTACTTTCAATAATCCATCATTCTTTGTCTGTAAACATTGGCTTTAAAGTATGACTTTTCTTTCTGTAAAACAAATGCCTTATGTCCCTTTATTGTCAGTAGCAGTCTCATAATGGCATAAGTGTCTACCATCCTTTGACCCTCAAAAGTTATAAAGAGTACTGCCACACTGATTCTGCTACGATATTGTATTAATTCATTTAGTTTGGAAGTGTGGTGAATCACAAACATAGTAAGCAAACAGTGGTCTCTGTTAGTGACACTAGTTTCTATTTGAAAGCTGCTTGCAATCGTGATTCATGCAAGAAATTGTGGGATGCATGTACCATAAATGAACTCCACTCACCATACATAAAATGAAAATATACACGCTTTCAGAGAGATTATAACACATTTTTTTGAGACAAAAAAAATGGTTTACATGCTGTTCAGGAAACAGAACCGTAGGTGTGACCCTCTGTATTTTAGCAGTTGGTCTAAAATAAGAGAATTTAAATTGTGTTGTAAAATTAACTCAGTTTTTGCATGCATAGTGAAGATAGCAAAAAGACTTATTCTACTAAATATGTGTATTATTGGCATTGAGGGTTTATTTCTCTGTACATTTGCTGCAGGTTTTCCTGATGACGAAGGCCACATTGGCAAAGGCAGACGAAGAAGGCATCACGACCCACGAAGCTGCCAACAGAATTGCAGATGCGCTGAGCCGACAACCTCACCCAGTATGGCCAGGAAGGGGCAAGGAAATCATCAAATCCTTACTCCAAGAAGAATGGCACCTTCAAGAACTGTGACAGAAAGCCACAATCAAGTCACGGTTTGAATCGGTGGTATCATTTTTCAGTAAATCCAATTAGACAAAATCCTCCATTATTATTACAACTTTTGTACATTCATCTTTGTTGAGGTCAAAGGTCATAATTCATTGAGCTAGATTGTAGGTCTTTCCATCTCGGATAAAAATTGTATTTGAGCGAATTCTTCTAATAAGTGGCTGTCCTGTGATGCTGCAATGCCAAGTTTACAGTGTCTGACAACAGCTCTTTCTACTTGTTTAAAGTATAATACATAGTCCACACACTTGCATTTACACAATATTGAGAACTTCACATGGAAGTGCCAAAAACAATACAAATATTTAAGTGACTTATTTCTTGACAGTTTTAACCATCTGTATAGGTAACAATCCCATAAGGGATTAAATCTAACCAATGAAAATGTGAAAATAAAACTTCCAAAGTTTGTACAGCCTCTTGCAAATTCATTAAATCAGTCAGTCAGCTAGGCGTTTGTCAGAGGCTGAAAGTTTTTTCCTTTTTTTTTTTGTGTGTTTGAGAC
>VJOZ01003673.1:0-20405 GCA_009801055.1 Stichopus horrens | reverse complement strand
TGATGTTCTATTGGTAACAAGAACTTCTGGTCTTCCTGCAACTAAAAAGATGGTGCTAGGCTGAGCCCTGATTCATATGTATTATGTATGTACACATGCTGTGTATGGTTTATACAGTATGCAGTAGGGAATATCAAAATGCAGAACCAAAATGCATGGTGTGCATGTGTTTTGTGCAGTATAAACCAGTATAAACATATGTAATTGTAAACAGCACAGCGGTGACCTTTCACGATTGTGCATTCGTTCCTGAAACAGGTTGATCTACTGTGTTCACCCAAATGTGGAGACGGCTCTGGATCATGGCAATTAAGCTTGAATTAAGCTCTACTGCCGTAAATGAAGAGCCATTGCGCTCACTCAAATAGGAAGACGGCTATTAAGATGTGTGCGTCTTGTCTGATCACTGTTAATGCACAGGGAATAAGAAGTAATAACCTTATCAAGTGCAGTGGAGCAGAAAAATATTTCTCCCCCCCAATCTGCGACTGGTAGGGAGGAGGGAAGACTAGCTGATTGGAATTCCCTCTAATGAGGGAACAAATCATGGCACGTATTTCACGCAGTCAAGGTACAGTTGGTGCATGGAAGGCAGTGCAACAATTTCATGTTAGTGAAGTAATTTAAAGTCAACATATCCTACTATGTAATAATTTAAATGGCCGTTATGCTCAGATGTTTCTTTATAAAGAACACAGCCATGAATTGGGGAGGCTCAGTCCCAGTCAATCTGTGCTCTTTCTTCTTGCTAACCCAATCTATAAGTTGACGCGTTGTTTCATTTTTAGAAAGCCCAGTTTCGTCGTGGAGGAGGAACGATGTGTCTCGCGAGCTCAGTGATTTGGGATCAGTACCAACAGCTTGTGAGTTGCGTCGAGCCATGCAGTGGGAAGCCAGGATGTTAGCGGGATCAACGCCTACATTTGACACTACATGCCTTCTGATCTGTGGGTCAATGACAAGATTTCATTGGATAGTTGGGATTTAACCTCCAAGGTGCAGCAGTCGACCGACCTTTGTACGTAGTCTTCTGAATTTGGAGTAATTTTTACCATTGATGCAATCATGAAGAAACGTATAGATTAAAGTGCAATGTAGAACTTGCTCACACATCGTATAAGTAGAATGAAGTCAAAGAAAATTTTTGCAATGGTACATTGGCACCTGTGGCAGTAGTTATTCTTAAACCACAGGGCTATCATCAATTTTAGCATAGATGGATACTAAGTTTACAATTCGGTCATTGACAGAAGTTTGAATTAGTTGGACAATGCATCAGCAACTTATGAACCAACATCAAAACCATGGGTGTCTGCAGGAGGGGACTAGGGGTGGGGGGCAGAGGCAAGGGGATACTTTTGTTTGAGAAACCATAAAACCTGAGAAAAGCAAAGAAAGTTATCTTAAACCTTTTGTAGTTGAAATGTCGATTTCAAAACTGGTGTTCCAAAATATAAAACTTAGCTGAATTTTACAACTTCAGAGAGACTAGGAAGTGCCATTTCCTGCAAACACAGAGGCATTGTTATGAAAACAATGTTTCCAGCATGCTACTGTAATACCAACTCCACACCTCCATGGTAATCCTCTCACATAGTGTCATGTGACTGATGACCCCCGCTTCAACCCTTGCCACATTACTTTACCTCATAACTAATGACAAAGGCAGAAAACTTAACTGCATCAATGCTTTTTTTTTCCGATGCTTTTTTTCATTGAATAAAAATTACTGCCTGATTTGATCAATGGAAAGTTTTGCCCCTCCCCATGCCCATGATCAAGACATAGAGTCTTGAGAAAAACATATATAGAGTTCTGAAAATTAAGATTGTGGAGATTTTCACCCACAAATCATTGAAAAGGCATCAAAAATGGAAAATGCTAGTATAAACTTTTGCACAACTCATTCAAACTTTTGTGAAGTAGAAACAAAGTTTGGGAGAAGAAAAGTATTGCACAACTCCTTCAAAATTTTGTATTGTAGAAACAGATTTTGGGAGAAGAAAAGTACATCATTTTGAGGTGTGTTTGTCAGTAATGAAAGACTTATTTTGGTGCTGTTTACCATACCTACTCATTAATGATTTAATGTTGGTTTTACATCAATATACTTATTTTCTCTTTGGGGCCAAATGTGTAATTATTATAAACTCATGTTTGAAATAGGCAATAGTTTTTTACTTGAATGAGGCACTATATTTTTTGTCTTTTCATCTAACTCACTTTGTAGTTACAACTGAAAGTCTTAATGTTTGTAACTTAATACTTGTAGATGATTGTGTAAAACTTGTAGAAATCTTACTCAAAGCTTTTCATTATTACTCCTGTAAGAACCATAGCAATTTAAATTGGTCACTCAAAACTGAAATATGTTGTCAATTTTATATCCCAGCAATCAGGGTGGCTACTGAGGTATTTGCTGTGTCAACTCCATTGTTTTCTAGGTCATTGAAATTATCAGTTTACATGACTTACAAACAATGTTTCATTGGCTCTATCTGAAGTGAATGATGGATTTGAAATTGTAGATCAATGATTTTTGGAAACAGCTCTGAAGGAGACTTTGTTGATTTGGCAAAGAAAAACTACTCACTAAAAAGAACAAACAAACTTGTTTATTCAATCACACATTGGATGAGCCCAATTTGCAGCGAAACAAAATTGACGTAGTCCTCCGATCAAACGTCGAAAACCCCACGCCTTTCAAACTCTTCATCAGATAGGAGTAATAGACGCATTACAAAAAAAGTGTGACACAGGTCTGCAACGTAATTTTTGGAAATGCAAGGTCTGAAAATTGGAAGAGGGTTTGATCATTGAAAAGCAAGAAAATTCCATTATGTCATGTGACATTTGCACAATGAGGTGTACAATGAACCTGTTGTAAACTCTGTACAGAATGTATTGTCAAATGATCACTCATTCATCCTAAGCGGATGACTATCTCTGTCTGTAACTTTTGCAATCATTGAGCCTTCTTAAAAATATCATTGAAATACGAGATACGTCTTTTTACATAGAGAAATCAATTGCAATAGTTCTATTAAGTACAATCTAAGCCACATTTTGAATATTTTCAACATATTTGCAACATTACTTGCTAGTACCAATCTCAGTTCACTGAAAGGTTAACATGCAAACAGAGTCAGCTGGTTGAACTGAAAGAATGATTTTCCTTGAGGGTGGGTTTTTTTTTTCGTTAGAGCTTTTTATTTTGTTCATATGTTGTATGCATTGCATGGTCGACAGACAGGCAGATAGACGGACAGACAGACAGAGAGATCCACTTATCTGTAAAACAAATTGATACAGAGGCAAGGTTAATAGGCAAACTATGGTAATGTCAGAACATTTTCAAAGTGTATTGACTGGTGTTTTGTGACAGATAGCCAGGGTGAACTTGGTTGGAGGTAGCAGATCTACTTTTGCAAGTGAAGAAGTGTTTTTCATTCCAGCAAAACAATCTGAGTAAAAAAACCAATTTGAGGTATGATTAAGGAAATGAATGAAATTGTGAAAGCTCACTGTAATAAAATCATGAAATGCTTCCAGAAATTAATTATGAAAATATGGAAGGTTACGTATTTGAGCGGTGGGATGTCTACAATTTTGCTTTTATCATACTGGATATTTTTTAATGGAGGTCATTATGAAAATCATTTCAAAAACTTTGTAATCAGCAGCTCATGTTTTTTTATACAAAAAAATTTCACATTCCCAATGTTTTTTTATTAACACATTTGAGACTCTCTAGTACAAACTACTGTCATAGCAGCTGCTTTGCCATTTTAATTTATTACCATACATTCCTGATGCTTTTGTATTAAAAGGATTGATGAGTCCTCTCTTCAGAGCAACAGTCATGGAGGGGGGGGTAGCTATGTAACTTTAGAAATATTTAGATTGTCTTTGAGTTGTAATGGAAATTCTGTATCGTGAATCTTCCCTTATTCAGTCGTGTTTTGCACGGACAGATTTATATGCCAGTGGTGAAAATGTTCATCAAATTTCAATCGTGTCCTGAAGATTAACAAAACTCAATTTGCCAATATTCAGTTTACATGGATATCCTTCATTGTTGACAATATATATTAGCAATTACTTGCTAGTACAGGTGACTACACCTTGGCAGTGAGTCTAATCATGAAGTTGAACTCATAACCTGTTTTGCAATTTCTCGATTCTAACTGTTACACAGGAGCAAAAAAAAAGCGACATCTTGTCAGCCCTGGTCTAACCAACAGTCACAACTCAAATCTTATTTCAAGACAGCATTGGTTGGAGAAATTTGATTTTACATCCGTTAGAGAAAAGAAAGCCAACAGGGCCATGTGTAAGAGACTGTGAAGATTTTGCCTCTATTTATGTGTCAAGTGACAATTTCAATGTAACTTGCTTAACGAATTAATTGTAAATAAATGGAACTAAACTATCGAGAAGAGCTAGAGGCTGTCAGCACTGGTATCACCCTTTGTGTTGATGAATCGCAGTCATTTCAAGTCTTAGTTTTAGCAGATAAATATCATCAATTTTATGTATCTGGGTATCATGGAGGACCATTTAAGGCTGGTGATTCACTGAGTAGGTGATTCAGCCGCTGTGACGCCATTCAGGGGAAACACGTAATATCGATCTTTAAATCAAATGTCTTCCAATCGATATTTAGTCAAAACTGTCAGCTGCACAAAAAAGACTTCATCGATGAGCTGAGCGCGTATTGAAAATTTGGGTAATTGGTGCCAAAGTTATCGTCGCTCCTTTTTGTTTTTCTTTTTGAATGTCAAATATATAATTTTGTTGCAGACACTGTAGGAGGTTTGGAGTTAGGCTGGTGTATTTTCAATTCATGCATGTCTTCATTTTCAACGATGACACGCAGTGATGTCAATGAGACTTAAAATGGCAGGATTCGGTATTTTCATTCTCAGATGGGGAGTGAAATGTGGGTCTGTACTGTTTCATTTAAATCAAACAGCCAAAGATTTTGTTCATTTTTTCTTTGATGTATATTTTTTTTCATGTATGTACTTTTTTCTTTTTCTTTTTTTTTATTTGTAAGAATATTTTGTACCACCTACTTGTAGAGAAAAAAGTCATTTGAATATACATGAGGCTTTTCTCACTTATCACCATACATTTCATTGTTTTTTTTTTTATTGCAACTTCATCTTGTCGTCCCCCCCCATCGTCCCTGTCCAACCTTTTAATAACAGTTAAATGTTTTAGTGATATTGATTTTAATGTTACATAATTGGGTGGTAGGGATGTACGTTACACCTACATGCATTGTTTAACTTTTGCAGCGGAAAGATGGGACTCTCCTTCATATCACTGAAGGGCTACGTTATGGTTGTGGTGTCCACTACCTGTCCGTGATGGAGGCCCTCATTAAAAATGGGAATGATTTCCCTAATGAAGAAAGCATTTACTTCATCTATGTAAACTGGGTTAGGATTACAGCATTGTAAAAATGTTGATATAAGAGGCAATATGTCAAATACCAGCATAGTGCTAATGAATCAACTTTTTTGGCCAAACCAAATTAAAGCTGTGTGTAAAATAAGGATGTAGATGTCCGTACCTCAATTTCCTAGAATTTTGTCAGGAACCCTCCTGGCTGGGGGCCCCCTATCTGTAGGTCTGTTTGGGTTATTGGCTAATCTGGCCCATTTTTACTTAATACTAGCATTTGACACTACACTTCGGTAGTTAGGCAAAGTTGCTATTCTATTCTTTATTCTTTTAAGTTAGGCTGCAGGCCAGTGTCTTTTATCTAAATACCAACTTGTGGGCATGTGTGTGTGACTTGCTTGTAAACACAATATCTCAAGAATGCTAGCTCGAACTGATCTCATATTTAGTATGTATGTGAACCATATTGAGTTCTTCAACATCTTGATGACACTTTTTAAGCACAGTGACTCAAGAAATTTCATAAGAATGAATATGACAGTTAAACTGTTCATAGAATTGGAATGTGTACATTGGAATTGTAATGAAATGCAGAAAATTTTTCAACCTGCTAGAATATTACCAGAAACTCAAAATGTAGTGAAAATCATAAGTCTGTCATTGGATCATTACATGATATTTTGTGAAAATGTTTCATGTCGATGAACAAACCTGGCCACTGATCATTGCTTTAAGTGAGAAAGTTTTTATGAAGGGAGCATAAACTGATCACTTTAATATATGTGTAATGTCTATGTTCTGTTGATCATAGCCCTGTTCGTAATTCATGTTGCTTATGTTTTCCTTCAGTAGAGTGAGCTCAGCTACAGTAGATTGCATCATCAAAACCTCAATTCATTACTATTTCATCCGTTCTAGTTACAGCTTTGATGAGAAGTGCAATCTTTGCTTTTGATAGATGTTTGATGATAGCCTTGAAGCTGGTACATGGGACTTCTGTTAGGTTTGCCAGCATTTAAATTACATCTCAATCATGTCCCACCTCCATCTTGATTTGATGTTTACACTTATTGGAAAGCACGCAATGTTGTAGCAACATTGAAATTTAGCTTCTTTCCAAATTTTTCCATTTGAAATGAGAAGTGCCATAGGTAGCATCAAAGTTTTCTCTGAAACATTCCTTGTTTTGTGTGCTTTTATAAAGTATTGCAGATTGTTTTTTTTCAAGTTGCAAAAAGTACTTTTGCAAAAGGTTTTACACAAGAGTTTACCAAAATACCACCTTAGATTTTCAGCTAGATGCAAAGAGAGATGGGACGACAGAGGCAAGAGAAATGTCACTGTTTGTCTTTACCTGACCTGAATCTAACAGTTCTAGTCATTATGGTAATTCCTTTGAAGAAGCTACTTTATCACAAAAAAAAGACACTGATTGTCATAAGTAGGACCCCATTTCTATAATCAAGTGACCAGGACGCAGGTGGTAGCTGTGCATGTTGTCCCCCAAACCATGTTGACAATGACAGCCTGCCAGAGTCCAGAGGTGCATTATCTGGTTGCTCTCAATTTTTCTCTGTTTTTTTTTTTGCTTTTAGATTTAATCAAAACTTTGTCTTTCTTGTCTAGGGTTGGGGGAATTCTTACCATGTGAGGGGGTCACAAGACCAATGTCTGACCATCCAAATCAAATTGCATAATCGACACTCTGAAGATACCAATCTTTGGTGTAAGCTAGAGTCAGAGGTTAAACACTTTTAAAAATGTCACTCCTGCCCTCACCCCTCTACCTTGTTGCAAGACACTGTTACAGTATAAGTATAAAGAAGGTGGGTGGGGATGGTTGGAGTTGGTTGCAATCCAGGGTAACTTAACTGAATGTTAGCAAAAAACGTCCCACCTTCAATGCTTGTACACGCAATAATGCAAATGTGAGACATTTTTGGTCATCCTAATTTGAGGCTGTAAGTTGAACTGCGAATAGGTCGGTCGTATGACAGGAGTTATGAGGAGAGTTACTTTGGGTCATAAGTTGCAAAGAAAATGCTGCAGAGGGAGGGGAGGGGAGGGGGGAAGCAGAGGAAAGTACAGGGGGTTGCAATCCAGGGTAATTCGAATGTTTGGAAAGAACAGTTTTAACATCTACATCGTTATACATCCATAATGCTATTGTTGGACTCTTGCGGTCTAGTTTAGTTTGATGTTGTTTGAAAATGTAAGTTGGAAGGGGTTTAGGTGGATTATAGGGTGGAAGTAATGAGTAAAGATTATTCCAGTCAGCAAAAAAATAGTAATTCCAGTGGTGAAGCTGTGGAAAGTATCAGCTACTCGAGAGCCCATCCAAGGACCGGTATTCAGTCATCTAGCGGGTCGCTAACAAGGACTTGCCGATCTGAAGGACCAATCAATCAAATACTCCAGGAGAAGAAAATAAAGGATTGAATCAACTTGGCAGTTTTCTGAAATCTATTTTCATACATCTCATACAGGAATAAATTCTATTTGTTTTTGGACACAAATGATGAAAAAAAATTGAATTAAGTATATCCACAACTAGAAATTTTCTGATTTCGAAGTTGCAGACAGAGATTTGAATTGGTTGGCAATGAATGTGTAACTTTGGTTCATGTTGGTGGCCTACATGTTTCCTCTTTAATACTGGTAGTGAGCAATCATGTGTCTTTTTTCTCTTCTTTTTTTAGTAGATGATTAGGAATTACTTTGTTAGATCTGTGTCATTTTTTCTTCAAAAATAAGATTTGATTTTTTTTTTGTTTTTCCAAAACATTGTCGTCCGGTATTAAAGAGTTCATGGCATCAGTTTGGTCTCGATCCTCTGGGAGGTGAGGCAGCGTCTGAGTCCTGGAACGGTACCCAAGCAGACTGGACGGGTGGTGTTGACAAACCATTCTGAGTTCCAACCATTACCGTACCAGTTGGCCTCGCAAGAGCCGACTGGCTTCATGACGGTGAGTGGTGAGGTAGAATCGATTGATTTTTCCTCCTCTGTGGTCACATTTACGGTACCGATCTTAAAGTTCTCATTCAGAGTGTGGTTGGTCCAGAATTCCTCATTACCTGAAGGGAGGAAAGAAAATGAAACTGAGCTCAGTTTGTGTGCAAGAAGTGTACGTAATAATAATAACGTAATAATAAAAGAGTGACGAGGTGCACCATGCCCCACTGAACAGTGGGCCCAAAGAGAAATTGGTCTCGGGACACCTGTTGAAGAGTTAAGGAACGAAATGCAACATACATTCTTAAACTAAATTTTTAAAGAAGAAAAGGGCATTCATTTATAGGACAATTTTTCCAAAGGAGGAGACCCTATTCACTGCACACCAGACTGGTCCCTCCTGAACAAGGGACTTGTAGCCACCAGTGCCTGTTCCCTCTCAATGGTATGTTTATACAAGAGATTAATCTATATCATGCTCACCCCAAAGTTTCATCCTACGTTCGATTTCTTCGGTGATGATGTGCTCCCTCTCGGTCGTGTTCCACATGGTATCGTTGCTCCAGGTGGGTTTGTATTCGATCTCATCACAAGGGACGCATGAGCAAGTGGTAGGAACCATCACAGGGCTTAGGAATCCATGGCCGTTATCGCAACGGAATTCGGCCATCTCACGAACGAAAGAAGTTGGGCGGCTGTCGGAATAATTGAAGAAATAAAAGTAGGAGACTATGAAAATGTTCACCACTACTTTCTTGAGCAACTGTTTCCCCCCATTTCCTGTTTCTTGTCCAAAGTCATCATGTACTGTATGGGATCTCAGATCTTGTGTACACACAAACATTAAAATCGCGACGCTAGTCGTCTGCGGTGACGTTCACCAGGTACATTCTTCACGTGCCTCATCAAATTAATGAATTTTGAATTAAACATCAAACTCTTCAGCTTTAAAGACACCTGCAATGTATCTATTTACATAATGTTAATAAAAACATGGCACATATGCAGTGATTTCAGAGATTTCCATTATTAATCAATCAGAAGTCAGAATCACTGGGGAAATAAATAGAGGGCGGTAGACTGAAATGCGGTAGGTCATTCCTTAGGGCGAATAGTCACGATATTTTCGTACGTACATTTAGGTATATGGCTCTGATGCAAAAATCAAAAAGACTCTGCAAATTGTTTGCAGGAATCTCACCTGCACATCCTGACAATAACAGGCCTCTTGTTCTCAGTGGTTCCAACACTGACGACCTTCGGGCGAGGGAGGCCAGTGCAGGTAACATCCTTAACAATGGCTTTGCAGGTGCCATTGTTCCTTTCAATGACGTTCGTGTATGATTCTCCAGAGCAGATATGGCGTCTCTCCTTCCACCAGTCATCTGTGGAAACAAAAAAAAAAATGGTTAAACTTCATTCAGGATGCGACGAGAGAATATCTAAGACGATAAATCAGCGTCGCACTCTCTTAGCAGTTTCAACGCTGTCATCCCTCTTTGGTGATTATTACCCATGATCTGTTATGGCTAGCCTGGTTAGTATATTGATGTGAAGGTGGTATAAAAAGTCCAAGCTACCATAACAGTTGTGGTAAATCTTTAGTACAAGATTGCATATTGTTTTGGACAGGTGACTGCTAGATTGAAATTAAGGTACATGGAACTCTCTTTAGATAGGATGGTTTTTTTCTGTGTTCAAATTTGAAAAGGGAATGTATGACATTGTGGTATACTAAATGACTTGCCTTCAAGCTAAAGGAACAATTACTCACGAGAAGATGGCTTGATGATTGCTTCAAAGGCACGTGTGAGGTTAGGTCCGAGGTAGGTTGGGTGAGTCTGCAAGTTGAGTGGAACTGGGAGCAGCTTCTTGGTCAGTGGTTTAAAGACACTGTTGTGGCCGAATATTGAGTAATCACATGTGGTGTTGGTGGGGTACTTCTTCTGGGCAATGAGCAGAGCCTTGGTCACATTCCAGCGCCATGATCCTAGAATCACACAATGAAAGTAAACAGTGAATACTCAAGTGGGTCCCAACTACATAACAGTACCACTATCTTAGTGTACTTTAAAATTATCAAATTGTTTTTTAAGGCATTTCGTGTATTAAAGAAAATGAATGGAGTTATTGCACAATAAGAGCATTTTTTTAAACAAAAAACGTGTGTCACTGTTTTTGTGATGCCATCGGCTTGCGCTGTAGTTCCTTTAAAAGTAGTAACTAATTTCCTTTTGTCTCTACTGAGTGTATTTCATTGCCCATTTCTATCCATCTGTTGGGACTAATCTTATCTCGGGTTAAATGCCAAGATGGACCGTGTGCTTACCTGCTCCTGATCTGAGCCTACAGAGAGAGCTGAATCTCTTTGCAGAGGAATTGGGCAGCAGAACTGTGCTCGCACTGAGCAAAACATTACATTAAATTAGTTATGATCTTTCACCAGGTCTATCTTTATGTACCTGTCTGGTTGAAAGCTGTCAGAAGGGCTGGGAAAGGAACGGTTCCGAAACTTCCGTTGACGATGTTCTCCATGTTGATATCCTGAACGATTCCGATGGGTGTAACCATGAGGTATTCTTCAACAGACAGATCGGCGAAGGTTTTGGTGTCCACGAAGGCAATGTCTCCCTTCTCGGTGTCCTCGATGCAACGAAGGACCCCGTTACCATAGAATGGCTCCAAGGTGTTGCCAACTCCCTTGTTTGAACCATATCCGCGGCAGGTGTCTATCAGTTCGGTCATATGGGTCTGTTTCAACGGAGGAGTAAAAGAAAAATACTTTCTGCATACAGAAAAAAACATAGACGGCTTGAGTCTCTTGTANNACGTACCCCATGTGCTGCACCTGCAATGATCAGCCACTTAAGGTGAACTTAATGTTCACAATTTTATTAAGCATCAGTCACACTAGAGCAATATCAGATCCATTTCCAACCCGGTGTCTACAAGTTCCAGTGAAGCTGAAATTTCCAAACTCAGTTTAAGACTGGATAGCCGAAATACCTGCAAACTGATATGGTCATATGTGAAGTGATTGACGAATACTGCAATAGAATGTCAACCAATTACTGACAATTGTGACATCTCAAAAAGATTTTTCAGAAAGGAATGAGAATATTGAAATGATTTTTAAAGTAACCTCCTTTTTGAGTCAAATATTAAATTAGAACGAATTGGGACAATTTAAAGAGAGACATTAAGGGTCATATATTGGTAGAAGAATGATCAACGTTGACAAAAATGCGTCATGATTTTCATGGGTAATTGGTTCTAATAAATTACGGAATGAAAGCGATAGTTGTACTCAACAAACCAACGGGTTTACCATTGTTTCCTAAGATTGTTACCTTAGTGGCATCCAAGAAGTCTTGGTAGGTTGGTGAGAGCCAGATGGGGTTGAGGTAGCGGCTGAATTGGGTCTTGGCAGTCTCATCGTTGGTGTAAAGGTCACTGTAGAAGCTGATCAGGCGTGGAGCGTAGATCTTCAGGTATGACTAAATGAGAATAGTATACAGAAAAAGCTGCTTCACTACAAGTGATAGCTTGTGTAATAATGACGTCGTCAGTTTGTTTTATTCACCCTATCCAAACCTCGAAACAGAAATAGTTCAGAAATGCTGCTTGACGTGTTCTTTCAGTTGTATTATAACACTAAAGTTTCCGTAGATGTTAAAACGATACAGAGGATGTGCCATTACCTAAATGTTCCTACATCCTTTGATCCTGACGAAGTTAACCTGATTGATAAGTTTGCAAAAGTCCGAGAAATTATTATTCTTAAAGGAGAAGTTAGGTTTGTGATCTAACCAAATACTTGAAAAGGGGGATTGCGTTACCTGAACTGCTGGGTGTTTGAGCCATGCATAGTCCATGCCACGAATATTGGTCATGCTTGGAACACGGTGAAGTACGTCAAGGGTTTTGGCCATACTGTCAAGACTGTCAAAGCGTTCGTTGAGGAGACTGGCGAAGATTTGTGAGATGATGGGTACAGTGTATTCGCTGATGGAGAGAGTTTACCCAAACATTTAAATTCTTATTCCAGAGGAAAAAATGAGTCAAGTTAGCAATTTTGTTGTTTTCAAGAAGAATAAGTTAGTCCTCAAGATAATTATTGACAATGAAATTCAAAATTCATTGTGCAGTAAGAACTACTGTGTACATTACATTCGTTGCATACATGTTTTAAGATGGTAGAGTAGAACCATCTTAGTAGTAATTTTATCACAGGCGAGTACTAACCTGTCGTAGTCCTTCAGGAGGTTTCCGACGACGGTGTTGTCATCAGCTGTGGTGGAAACACCCCGGAGAAGATCCTGGAGGTTGCTGATCTTACCACCGGTCATGCTCTTGCCTACTGACTTGGGGGACAATATTGTAGCGTCTACATCATCAAAGATGCCCCATTCGTCTTCCATGTTTTGGAAGGACTTTTGAAGGAACCTGTTTGCGAAAGATTATCATGTAATTGATCTTGTATAGATTAAAAAAAACAAGTGGATGCAGTAAAATGCAGCCAGTCAGAGATTAAGAAGAGGCAAGTTACATGATTTTTTTGTGGTCTACAGGACTTTTTTTTTGTTCTTCAGTGCAAGGTGGATTGGAGATGATACAGCCTTTTCAAGTCAAACATTTAATATGTCAAGAAGTCCTATGCAAGAATTTCATGAAATATCACTAGATTGGGATGTTTTGTTACATCTCTTCAAGGCTTAATGAAATCATTAAGAGGCATGAATAAGTCAAATAACACACTGACCCACGGAGGGTGAGTTTGCCAAGACGACGGTCTCTGAGGCTGATGAACTCATCACCGGTCTTCTCCTCGTAAAGTTCCCTGAATCTCTCTTTCTGCATGAATGAGAAGTCATTGATATCTTCAGGTTTGTTAATTCTCGAATACGGTGATCATCAAAATATGAGGGAACAAATTAAACTTTCCACATTACACTCACATTATGCAGAAAAAAAACCGCAAAACATTTCCAGAACCTTTTCATGATGTAGAACCACGTATGCTTATACTTGATACCATTTTAAAATTTCAAGTGTCTCTCATTCAGATCTCATACTTATAGTTATCATTACTATACAAGTAAAAATAATAATGAAGAAACATAATAATGAAGGAAACGCACTTTAATTTCTTGTCATCTTTGTATAAATATATAAGACGTTCGAATTATGTGGAGCGTAAATTATGAGAGAGAGAGAAAGAGTATACTGACCCTGTCAACATTCTTGGTCCTGATGTCAACAAGGCTCTCGCGGATCTCATCTGGGATATCGTTGAGGATGTCACCAAGTCCCTCCACGCTGAGGACGTCATCGAGAATGGTGTAGTCGAATGTTTCTGGGTTGAATCCTTCTGGTATGGTCAGTTTGCCCTCAAGAAGTGGGATCAACATGCGGCTCTTGATGAATTCTTTAAGGGTTCTGCATGCAGACGATGACAGATAAAAATTCTCGTAAGCCAAAGAAGTCCCGAAATAAGGCGAAAATGTGTTACTTAAAAAAAAATGTCGTAAGTCTGGTAGAACCCATCAACATCAGGGAAATGCCATTCCTCACTCCTTTCTCCCTTTCAGTTTCTTGTATTGAGGTACAGAAGTATCGCTGCACCACCCACAAGTGGAAACTGCATCTTCAGTACTGCACCTCTTATTTTTCTTCAGATTATTTTTTTAACATGTGTTTCTAGTACAAATCAGAAAAGCATTACCTTCTAATTATTCACGAAATCCTTTAACGGTAAAGTGATAAAGCTTAAAGTGTTATCTAAAAACTTGCCATCTTGTTAGTACAAACAAAATTTTGATTGTGTATACCACTTAAAAATAGGACAAATTTTACCCTGGAGTCTTGCGGTTGTAGTTGTAGAAGGTCCAGGTATGAGGCGAGTTCCAGATGAACCATTCGTAGCCGGTGAAGTTGTAGAAGCTAAGTCCTGGGATTCCCCAGTTGACTTCGTGTCCCAGAATGAGGTCGGAATCCCAAGTAAAATGAACTGGAGAAGCTCCTAATAGTGATATAGTAATAGTAACAAGAAGAATGGAAATGATTAAGAAACACAATGATTTTATTGGAATATTAACTCATGATATCATTGGTAATGAAGTAAGCAGGATGTAATTTGATTAAAGTTTCACACACGACGAAACTTGAATTTCGTCACCATAAATCTAGTCACAATAATATTCACATCACTCTGTTAATTGTTTCAATAATTTAATCCTTTCTCATCTACAATATCTTTTAGTTCTATGTCTTCCGGTTAGACCATGAAACAAAACAGTCACACAGTTTGCAGTAGAACTTTGAATTACCTGGCACACAGGCACTCTTGTAGAAGCGGCTGACAGATTCGAAGACTGATCCGATGCGTGGCATTATACCAACAGAGAGAAGGTGGCCAATTGGGAGGTGGAAGTGTGGGACGCTCTGCATATCTGGGGAGCAGACGGTAAGGTTGCGGATGTTAACAAACTTGGTGTCATGTCCGAATTTTTTCTCGAATTTACTCTTCTTGATAACGGCGATGGTGTGGCTCTTGACGGTTGAGTTGTAGTGAACGTTTTCTGCACTTCGGAGTTCCTCGTCGAGGATCATCATTGGCTGCAGCTGGAAGTCGTTTCCGGCGATGAAGATCTCCTTGAGGTCTCCGGAGTAGAGATCGGCGGTGCCGTTCAAGACATTGCGCATGCAGTCCATTTCGGTCTTGGCGAGGACGCAACCCCATGAGATGTTCTTGAGCTGAATTATTCAAAGAAAGATGCAAAGAAATTGAAAATGTATAACATGCAAGAAAAAAACTGAGTTTCTATCTATTCTGTAAAAAACATATGTGAGAAACGTATTTCTTAAAAAGAAAGCTACAGTCCTGCCTTTTTTTTTTGAATATATGATCATTCTGTGTGTGCAAATATTGGTTTTAAAAATACACAATTTTTTTATGTAGGATAAATGCAATTATTTTCCTTCAAAATTATGTTAACAAGTACTTGTTTCCACCCTCTATTGAATAATTATCTCTATAATTCAAAAGACGTCAGACAATCAAGAAATATTTTAAAATGTACCTTCATTGATACGTACCTCAACGTCTTCCTCGAATTTCCTCTTCATGCTGACACACTTCTCATACTGGACTGGAGTGGTAGTGCAGATCTTGGCACGTGGTTTAGGTGTGAGGGCCTGGCAGGTGTTGAACACCTGCAAGTATTCCTGAACAGGTTCGAGGGAAAGTGGATCGTCCACGAATTGAATGTGGGTGTTTTCGTCCATAAAGATAAGATCCTTCGGTGCGTGGTTGTAGCAAACGTAGTCGGAGCTGTTGAACAGGTCAACGGTTGGAGTTTTCACCTGAAAAGAACGACCCATAGAATATTTCAAACGTATCTCTGATAGAACGTGAGATCAACAAGCTAATTACAGTTCAGGACTTGGAGGGCTAAATTGTAAGCAAAGCGACCACACAGTTTGGGTAAAGGAAACCTTGGATTCGCATACTGCAACTTCACGTCGGGGGATTAACAAGTCAACGACTTACTTGTTAATGAAGTAACACTTTTTTAATGAGGTGATAACAACTTGAAAATTAGTGTATTTCTTATACGTAGGCTATTCCGGGAAAACGTATTATTTTTTTGTTTAAATTCAGAATTATGAGATACCATGAAGTGATTTATTGACTAAAGAAATCCCCTTTATTTATTAAGTGGCATTGGCGCCTATGAAATGAATTTCGTTGATTGGGTTATTATGAAATAATCAACCTAATAATCCTTTTTTTTTTTTTACCTTGCCAGCTTCACGAATGATCTCCTTCAGCTCGTTCTTGTAAGTAATATTACGTTCCGGGTTAAGAAACATAACAGGTTTGGGGGTGTAGCCAAGGTGACATTTGCTCTGTTCCCAGTCAGAGAGAGGGAGAGCTTCGTCACTGCAGACGAGTTTGAAGACATTAGCTGAAAAAAAAAAGAAATACGTAAATTAACGCAACATGTATCCATAGCTCACAATTCTTTTTTTTTTATTTGAATGTACCTCATAACACGTGCTCGTAGGCTACATATATAAGAGAAGAATATCCACTAATTGTTTTTGTGTATTACAATAAAAAAAACCCGTTAATGTGTGAAGTGTTTTTTTTTTCAGCTTTTCATTTTTTTCTTTCGATGAAGTAAAGGTTGTTGTCGTCGTGTACTTGTTTACCTGTAAAAACATTTGTATTTTGGAGTGAAAGCACTCTGAAATCTTAAATTATTGATATACGTTCGGACTTTTCGTGGCATAATACGTGGGCGTAGCAATTTTGCAAGAACACATCTATACTATCCTACATCTAAAATAATTATACTGCAGACTTATTGATAATGATTTATTGGTTCATTCTCGTCTTCCATCCCTCTCCACAGTGCGTGGGGTGGAGAACATTTCTACACTCTAAAAACTGTCTGTAAAAGTTTACAGAAAAATAAAACGAAAGAAATAAGAATTACAGAAATTGTCTGGAAACTAATTACCAGAACCTATCTGCATTCCTTTTGTATTTTGTTCTTTACTATAAAGACCCTTATTGAAGTTGGTATTCAAGGTGATACTCACGATAACGAATGGTCAGTTCCTTTACGACCTTTGAGTCCACAAAAGTGACCTCTCCATGAGAGCGCTCGAGGCATTTCAGAGCACCAACGATTCCGGTGTATTCGAACTCCTTGTTCTCGCATCCAGAGACGAGTTTCTCAGGATAGGTTTCGTTCTTGTTGAATGTCTTGTTCAAGACTCCTACAAGCAATGAAAATGTAATTCAAAATTTAATGTCTTTTGCGACGGCGATAGCTTTACGAACTGTAAATGGAAGACCCCACCATATCAGATTACATATGGTATAGAAGTAGCACATGTGACGTAGAAGGATCCGCTAATAGTTGATGTTGATGGAAGTAATGTAATGACACGCTATCTGTCAGTAGTTTAATACACGTACTGCGTCCTCCTATTTTGAAGAGGGCAGTAGATGGGACATCTCTTCATCGAAGGGCGTACAAAATCAAGGTGCAACATTGCTGGGATTTCGCAAATTACCACTTCCCTCCCTTTCAACCCTTATTGATTTAAATGTGCCTCGCGTGGGTAAATATATAGTTGCCCCCAAAAGCTTTCTTGCGAAAATATGTTTACCACCGCCGCGGTTGTGTGGATATTCCTTACCTGGAACACACATTTCACCGAAGAAGTCAGTTGCGGATTCGATGGCATCGCCAGTTTTCAACATGATGTCCTTATAGATGAGGTTGCAGACGGGAGTGACGAAGGCAGAGGTGATGTTGATACCGGCGCTGCAGATCTTGCGACCGCTCAGTTGATGGAAGGTTTCGATGTTACTTTCCTGCTTGGTGACAGCCAGGGTGATGTTCTGTACCTTCTTCTCGATCTCGGTAGGCTGAGAGAATAAAAACAAGCAAAACGACGGAGGAAGATGATAATTCTATTTCTGGGTATGTACCGACTTGGGAATGGATCCAGAATTCTGGTGGTGGCACTAGCTAGATTCACCTCATTCTGGGAGACTGTCTTCTAACTTGCCAAAAAATAAGTACATAGAAATAATGCTCTCAATATGGTGTACCAGTTTTTAGACCAAAAACCTGACCAGAAGATCGAGAGTGAGATATCTAGTGAGTGAGATATATACAGTAATAAAAATATAATTGATCACTCTGAAATTTTTGTACTGAGTACTGATGCACCCACGGAACCCTTCCATCCCCATCCGGGGAGTCATCTCGACTGTGTAATGTGATTATGGCTGTACAATGATGAATAAGATTTTCAAAATTATACGTTTCGGTGGATAAAAAGGAGTACAAAGATGACATCTTGTCGAAGTAATAAAAGTAACAAGTATTTTTCTCACAACAAGTAAGATTCTTTCTAAATTAACACATATACCATATTTCCACAAATAAGACAGAATTCTTCAAAATCTAGCGGGCATTAGGACTGAAAAGAATTCTCTGAAAATTTTCTTTTTTTTTCTCTATTTTTTTTCTCAAGGATTCTTCGAAAGGAATATAGCAGTTCATTGAAAAAGCGATCACCGAAGAATCAACTTCTAGGTTAGCACGCACATATCTTTTACGTGGGTTATTAATATCAGAAACTCAACAAGGTTTTTCTTTTGAAGGGGGGGGGGCACATTGTCGGTTCCTAATCCTTTGTTTTGGAAGGGACAAGTGTTACCAGTAGTACAGTGGTATGGAAAGGGTCTAAGAGTAGGGGTACCCCTTGCCATTGAAAAATTTCTATCATTGAATACGGTTTAAAAAAAAAAAGTGCAGGACATGTGAATTTAATTTTCTTCCAGAAATTTAATTTTTAGGCCCACATTTGGGTGTGGGCCATGGCCTCCATTTCCCTTTCCCCTTGGATTCACCAGTGATTGGAAATGAAACAAATGCAATGAAGGATATTATTTTAATCTTTCCATTGTAAGAAACTCACAGCATTTTCGTTCTTCTCATAGGCAAAGCTGGTAACATTGAACTTGTCCTTGGCTACGAAGACCTTGTTCTCACGCGCCATGACGGTATCAGTCCAGCCACGTTCGGCCCTGAATTAAAACGGAAAAGACATAATCGCATACTTATCCGATGTCTTTAGCATTAACGAATAGCCTTTATACACTTTTTATTTTAATCGAAAGATTTTTCAAAGGATCTCATAACAACAGAGACACCAATTTTGGATTTGACTTTTACCGTGCGAGCAGGAAACACTTTCAAAGTTGAAGGAATTTGACTTTAATTTTCTGCCAGTTGATAGAGTTACTTGCCAAACATATTTCATGATTTTGCAAGATGAGAAGTTGTTGCTTCCCATAAGTACTTATCCCCTACCCTCGAACCCACACGGGTAGCCTTTAACACCCCCCCCCTTTCCACACCGCATCAAATTGCTTTGTGCTGGTGAGAAACAAGCTGTCAAGAAGAACTTGTTTGAGACGTAGGGCCTAAGGAAAATATACAATTTAAAGTTCTTCAAGACCAAATCAGATCACTACACGATAATGTCTCTTGAGAAAAGAGTTTCTTTTTGCGATGTTTAAAATTTTGCCTTTGAAAACCTCTTTCCTTGTTGCAAGTTTTATTTTCTTCTCCAAGTTGAAGCAATAGGCGATAAGATCTCGTAACATTGGGTGTCACCGTCAACTGACTGATTCACCCCTCGACACAGACCGGTGTGACTTGGGGCCGGAATCTCAAATAGGAGAAGAAACTTCATAATTACCAGAACAAACACTGTTCGGTGCTGGTGGCGAGCTGGCAAAACCACTCCTTGCGTGGAGTGACCTTGTACGTCATGGTCTGTGCGATGCGCTGGCACTTCCTCAGTTCGCAAGGGCTGGTGACGCACATACGGACCACGTCGGTGCGATTCTTCATAGCGATGAATCTGGCAAGAGGTGGTGGGTACATTTCCAGTTTCTTGACGAGGTCACGTCTTTCAGACAAGATGGCGGTCAGCATTTCGGTTATTTCTTCGCGGGTCTTGTTCTCTGCAGATGAACAATATATGAACTTATAATATACTTGTGAACGTATCTCTAGTATACAATTATAATCATGTGATATCCTTCTCCCTACTTTTGCCAAAGTGATAATTAGGCATAGCTTCCTTTCTGCATGATGGCGACGACGTTCTCGGTGATCACTTTCTGTAGTTCTGTTTTTGTCCCATAAAAAAAATGTCAAATTTGATCTCTTAGTTTAGCCCTTTCATTAGTACCTCTTATCACCTTACCTTGCTCCTCAGGGAAAACTGGGGTGACACATCTCTTTCCGCAGTTTGTATCGCAGCACTTGTGTGCACTGTCATCGGTGCACATGGCATCGTCTGTACAATCATTGTTGCAAGAATTGTACGATGTGGCAACGGTGATGTCGGTAGGGCACACACCGGGCCTCACTACAAAAGCAGAGTTACAGTAGATTACATTGTTTTATTTACGTTGCAAATGAGGGGGGGGGGGGGG
>VJOZ01003672.1:0-37326 GCA_009801055.1 Stichopus horrens | reverse complement strand
TGTGTGGGATCTCATGCTTGTCTTGTGGGCAATTCATGTTTGTTACAATATATATCATGAGGCAAGGAATCACTAAGCCTTTTGGCTTTCTAGTTCTTCTTTCTGATGACAATTTTTGTTTGGGTAGTTCACAGTGTGACAATGTATGATTCCGAGAGTAATATTAATATTCCCAGTGTCCTACATAGTTACTTCACTCCTCAGTTACCTGTCTAAACACAACAAATGCCTTCCCATCTACTGTACCTTGCCAAAAGCACTGGTGACCGGTACACCTCTGAACTCTGGCAGACAGGGATGGGAAAATGGGAAGGAGACTATGCTACTCCAGCATTAGACCAGACAGTGCCGGAGGTGGTGTTTAAAGTTACCACCACTCTCAGCAAAGTAGATGGAAGTGAATTGTTGTGTTGAGACAGGTAAGTGAGTTGTTCATAAATAACTAAACCAGATGAGATTTTTGGATTTCTACAGTTTCTTTAGAACAAACAACTGTTGTTCTGACAACCAGATCATTTGGTTTTGTAATCGATGTCGTATTTTTTTTAGAATATTTGCAATAATATGATGAAGTTTGGAAGTGAATGCAAATTGCAAAGAGCACAGTACATGTCTGTTCATGGTATAGCAACAACCTAGAAAACTAATCGATCTTCAGTTTTTGGTAGGAATATGAGGTAATATGTACATTGTCTCTAGACCACATACACTGTATACACACAGTACACAACAGTATTTTAAAGACAAAAACTCATCTCCCCAGACAGTTTCAATTCTCCCAACCACCAACGTCTAGTCCCTCCCTCAGCCTGTCTTAAATTCCTCCACATGTGTAATCAAAACAATGGATCCCTGTGTAAATTGTGTAATACGAGCTGCTCTGTGTCTTTTGAATTTGCTGTCAATCAAAGAGTACTGGAACTTAGAGCCAGTTGAGAATTTTGCTTTCCGGGAAGTAAGCCTTTAAGTTTATGAAAGCAGTTGAAAAAGTCAAACAACATTGCTGACTTTTAGGTCAAAACCATATAATGATATTGAGGAGAGTTTTGCCGCTAGTAACTTTGATTAATTTTATGGTGTCATTTTTTTTTTTGAGGTTTGAGTGGGAATAGCCTACATTGCTTGAGAAATAGTCTTACTGTAGATTAATCGGTCATTGTGTGAGAGAGAGATACAAATGGCGGAAGGTGTGTGGTTTTGACAGTCGATGACTATAGTTAGCATTCTGCAACTCCAGATCTTTGCCGTAGTTTCAAGAGCATGCACCACCTCCGGGAAAGGAAGTCCAACTTCTGGTCTGGTAGTTCCAAATTAATTTGCATGAACATCTGTTCAAAATTACGTTCAGCATCAAAATCAAATTACAATACATTAAATCAAAGAGAGCGTAATGATGGTAAACTGCCAACATCCCTCATTGGGTCTTGCATTGCAGCTAAATTAATGTGCTTGTTAAAAAATTTGACAGTCAACGTATCGTTGTCCATTTCAATATTTGAAGTTTGTCTGAACTGAAGTCAACCCACTGCAGATTAAATGTTGAGAAACAGGGATGCTGTAAAATATTGACTGCGTAATTGGCAAACATATTCACATTCTCACAAATTCACAGTCTCACACTTTGCACCGATTGGCATACCAAACTTAAGGATGGGTGTTTGGTTATCACATCCATTCAACATTTTATTGTAGTCTTTTTCCAAACTAATAAAAATTTGAAAGGCAAACTACTGTGTTCTAACACAAACTATGAAAAGGCTCTTATTCCTAGTTTCCCCAGAAAAAGAGGATTACAATGAAACTCTCTCACAATATCAAGAAGAGGTACGGTATATTACTGTACCTTGTGTCTTGAGGCAGGAATGATTCATAATAGAATAAAAGCATGACTATCCATTGCACCGCATATTCGAATTTCAGAAATTGTCTAACATTTAAATTTGTCGTTTGTCAGTTCTTTACAGCTATCGTAAACCAAACGGGTCGTGATTAGCATGAAGTCTCTCAGGCAAAGACATGCAGATTCTGAATGATGTCACGATAATTTTTGGAGTCAAATTTCAGTTCGGCTTAGTCATCCTAAACATGACAGATCTCAAAGGAGATGCATTTGCTTCGAAATCTGTCATTCTGACCAAGTGTTTTGTGTAATTGTCCCATTCAGTTGCAGGTAATTCTGAGCTAACAGGCCAAGACAGACACTGCTTCATGATAATGGCAGCGACTAGGTGACTATTCTTCTCGAACTCGTGGTCATTATTTACAAACAAGGAAGCTTTTATGAATTTTAAAATCGTTTGTTTTTGTAAATTTGCCGAAGTGTCCTTAGGACTGGAATGCACTTCTTCTGCCTCGAAAGTGAGGAAAATTCCGTTCCGCGAAGGTTTCGAATTCCACGACGGGGCCCCGGGGGGGAGGTCAGCTACAGTAAATACTTAACTTTTGGGGATTTTTGGTTTTGTTACACACTATATGTGGTGCTGCTTTTCTACTGTTCTTGCAAAAGGCTGCAGATTCTCACGCATGTATTGGCACAGACTTCAGTTGATTCAACTGTCATGGTGTAATCTAACACTTTGCTTAAATTGGGAGTTATTTTCATGAAAGTTGTATGTACTTCATCAAAACAGGAGTGATCTGATTCATAATTTTAGTAAAAATTCATTAATTTATCAATCAATTAAAGATAATTGAAGAACATGAGGGAGATCCACCTTGACAGCAAAAGTCTCTTTTCTTTTCAGTAATTAGTGGCCCCTTTGAAAGCACTTCCCAGAGAGTACTGCTTTGTATGCCAGTGTTTTGTGTGCGAAGCACTGATGAACTCTCTGTTAATTTAACAGTATTTCAAATTTTACCACACAGTGAACATTATCCACAATGACTCTTTTTTAAATTTTTGTTTCAATGACTGTTACTGTAAGTCTCCCCCATCCAAGCAATTCACTGCGGTGTGCAGTGGCTGCAACATTAAGTTGCAGAGTAGGTCAGTATGCAATGACTAGGTTGGTATGCAAAGACTGGGTTTCATACATCCTCTGACTAAGTATGTGTAAATACTTTGATACATGAGATATGAGATGGTGATAAGAAAACATAGGAACAAACTCTAGCTGTCTGTAGCTTTTCATGACTAGCAATAATTTTTAGATTCTTTGACAGTTTTCGGTGAAGTTGTTTAGATCTCTCTCTCTTGTTTCGTTCATCACGGTCTGGCAAAATGCTCGAGGAGTAGAATTTGTCATTCACGTAAGAACATTTGATCCCTTTTCTCCATGAAAGGAAGGGAAGAGTTTTATTCTTATAAACAGATAGAGTTGCAGTCTTGAGTCTTTCGATATGCAGGCTAGCGCGGCGTCCTCGCCCCGCCCAAGTCCCTCTCTTCTATTTAAGAATTTTCCAGCCCTGCAGCCTCACACTGCAGAATATGATACTCCGGAAGGAGGGAAAAGTGAAGGAGTATTTCTGCCCCTCTTTTGGTGCCTCAGAAACATTTGACAACCTGTTCGTCTTGTCCCGTCGTACAGGGACAAAACTTTACACTTGGCATGTGGTTGCATAAAATTCATGTCTGGTAGTAGCAACTCTGTTTTACATGCGCAGATATCAGTCGTTGCGTTTAACTGCCGTCGGGCCTGGGAATCAAGTACGTTATCTCAGACGAAGCCACCCGAAAGATGACAGTTTGAAAATTACAGGCCTTCTTTGATTGGGATGGAAAACAGGAAGGGAAATGATATCAAAAGTTGTGAGCTTGCCTCACTCCGAGAGGCGGAAAAGAGGATGACAAATACATTTTAACACGTTGACGTTGATCTGATTATGGAGGTGTTTTCTTCTTGGATGCAAAACTCAGACAAGAATTCCTGAATGAGTAATATTGTCTTAGCATATTCCCCGCTGTGTTTGTCGGAGAGCATTTTTTAGATTTTTGTTTGACCGTCTCCCACATGATGTTCAATGGCATGTGCCAAAGTCTCTGGACATGTATGGAGTGACTTGGAACCTTAAGTTCCCAGCTGATGTGGTTAAAATTACTTACAGGATGTCAGAGCCCTAAAAGTGTAGTCCAGAAGATCTCCTAACTCTTTGTAAAAAATGAAAGATACATAATTACATAAATACATGCTAAGCATTTTTCCTGTTAAAAAAAGATTGCTTGTGCCACAAAAATATTATCAATTGATGCAATTGCTGGAGACAGTCTCGTGTTGAATTTGATAATCATGTAACTGTTGTAAGTGTGCAACTTCTGCTGTCCTATATGCAAAGACAATTGTTGATCTTTGGTGTACATAGGTACACCAAAGATCAAGACTGAGAGTTGTTGATATGCTTTTTGTATTATTATGGATTTTGCAAAAATATTTTGAACATATTCCGGTGTATTCTTTCAAAGACATTTGTGCAACGGCACCGTCGGCCATTTCCTTTTGGTGGCGATGATCCTATGTATGCATTTGATGGCGATAATCCTATGCAAAGATACAGCTATGGTGGTCGGCAGTGGTCGGCTCTAGCCGGCACTCACAATTGCTGACCAATACTAGAGAAAGAAATACATACTACCGACCNNCACTCACAAAAAGCTAGCTACATCCTTGATCCTATGCATTCATTTTTTTAACTGAAGAGAAAGGCGGAATTTGCGGTGGTGGTGCAATTGGCACAATCTCAAGATCTTGCATATTATGAGAAATATGCTGTAAATTTGAAGGGCTAATGAACCCAACCCATTAACTTCTCTTGAACTATATACCTCAAAGCAGGTGTGTGCAACCCCCCTCTTACAGTTCTAGGGGTAAATGTCTGAAAAGGGTCTCTCAAAAAATCTTGTTATCGGTAATAAAAATGCTTTTTATCAAGAAGGGCACCATATCTGGAAGTTTGCAGATGCTACCGCACCACACTCTCTTTTTCAGATTGCATGCAAAGTCCGAACCCTACTGCACCACCCTGTCTCATTCAACTCGCATGCAAAGGCCAAACCCTACTGCAACATCCTGTGTCATTCAACTTGCATGCAAAGTCCAAATGCTACTGCACCACACTCTCTTTTTCAACTTGCATGCAAAGTCCAAACCCTAATTGTGAAACCAATATCTCTCATTCAGTTTGCATTGCAAAAGTCAAACCCCCGTCATCCTTTCTTGCTCATTTTACATCATAAAATACAAAGCCTAAATGCTACTGCACCACCCTAATTCATTCGACTTGCATGGAGAGTCCAAACCCTAATGCGCCACCCTGTCGTTTGGCTTATAATGCACCACCTTTTCTCCTTTGACTTTCATGCACAACTCAAACCCATCAACCTCTTTCATTTCACCCTGAACTCTCTTTTGTTTGCCGTGTGAAGTCCATACCCTTAAATGCGCCACCCTCTCTTTTTCGGCTCTGATGCAATGCGTAGGTGAGCTCTTGCAGTCACTCCCTCTGTACTGCTCAGCAGATTTCACATTCATTTCTGATGAGTTTTCAAACAGTGCCTCTTTTCCTGCAGCCTGGCAGTCCATGTCACAGTTTGCATGCCATTCACAACAATTCTCTGCCAACCACGTCATTGCACGCATGGATTAAAGCCACAGCATCTGGCCGTCGGACTCGGAAAAAATTTAATCAGTCTGTTAATTCAGATTTCAGCTTTGGAAAAGGTATATCACAGTATGTTTCTCAAGAGGATAAGTTCGCTTTGTAGAGTCAAGTTGTCTTGCTCGGGAAGGCACCGCGTAAAGATTTATGGTATCACCTTTCTCGTAAATGAAGCAGATTGAATTCGTCTTTCATGATGTGTTGTTGTGTTTTTTCTTTTTTTTTTTATACTTCATGTGTTGTTCCAGCATATAAGAACTGAAGGTTAGTAGTCTTTGTGTTAGAGTTGCTGGCAGGAGAAGACTGCGTCGCATCTCGGGTCGGCATTTCACTCCAATGATGTCGATTTCGATAGATCCTGTCACAGTTTTCACAGAGTAGTCATTCCATACGTTTTCAAGCAGAGCTGTAATATGCAAATTGGGATGTCGGTAACATCACACAGATCCATATCAAAATTAAACTGGCAGTAAGCACAGGTTTGAAGACCCTCGGACGACAACGAGTTTGAAGAACTCGCCAAAAGATGAGTGAAATTTGTAATAATGGTGTTGATGGCTGAAGTGATGCAGAAAGGTTAAGGAGCATCAAGTAAAACAAAGGCTAAGCTTGATTCTCCTACTTGTTTTGCTGTGTAGAGATTCGTGTGGCCTGTCAATTACGTCGTCATGAGAAATTGTTATGGCATACATTATGACCCATGCGCTCGCTGCTACTGAGGTCAAATGTCAGTGCAATCAAGATACTAGTATTCGCTTGTCATAACTGTATATGTTAAACTGTTAGATGTAAGATATAAGCGCGCAAAAAATGTTGGCACCCTCACCCACCCCTACAGAAATTTATAGCTTAAATGCAGTCGGGATAATTATGAAAAAAGTAACTCTCGGTCAGTGACTGCAGTTGTGCAGTGGTGTAGTGCTACACAGCAGAAAAAGGACCTGTATGGCATAGTCACACTATAGTACATAGTGCACTTTACAATGCAGTGTAGTGTGTATGTACACATGTAACACGCTACAGTGCACTCTGGTAGTGCAGTAAAGTAGGTATAGTGCAGCACAACAGTGTAGTGCGATAAGACAGAACTGTAATATATGGCGTAGCGTAGTAGGTATGTAGTATCCTATACTGTACAACACTATGTAGTGTCTTCATGTAGTGCTTTACAATGTACTCTATGGTTTAATTCCAATTCAATAGGTATACAGTAGTAAAGTGCAGCAGTTAAGCAGAATTAATGTAATGCTATAAAAAAACTGCATACATCATACAGTATAGGGCATTAATTGTTACAGTGGACATTTTATGTAATCACCCTAAACTCCAGTACTTACAGTGTAGCACACAATGCTGTTTTTTTTTTATTGTTTGCCTCCTGTATAGTTACAGTAAGTGTTGGGCTGTAAATCATTGTGAATTTGCTGCACTGCACAGTGTATAAAAAGAGTACGTTGCACAGGCACTCACTTGTGATAGGGCATATCCAATACATTCTTTGATTATTGTGTACACACACTGCTGCACCTCAAAGGTATTGTACAAATCTGCAATTAATTTAGTATCTTTGAATGGATGCATGTGACTAGCTATGTTTGACACCTCCATTGTTACACATCTGCAACATTTATCTTGAGATCATGTTGAAGTTGTTACCAGGGTTATGTCTGAATTTGAATAGGTGACATTGAACCGTGTGAGCAAAGAGTTTCATACATGTATGTATTATGTCTATTTATACACAGAACCCTGAATTTCTTCTGATTTGCTGAAGGCTTGGTTGTTTTTGCTTTGATCAATTTCCCCAAAGACGATCCTGCCCATTGAGGATGTTGTCTTCCTCGGCAGCTGATGCCATACTTACTCTCAGTGTCGTACACTTCGGAAAGCCAATCAATATGTTTTAGTGCAAAATCCTGTCTCTAAAGAGTCGAATTAGATTTTTTTTCTATTTTTTTTTTTTTTGTTGCATCGAGAGACCGAACTATGGCATGTAACATAAATTGAATCTCAAAGCCACGTAAAAAGAACGATCGATGTGGATTATCTGTTTATTTATATTCCGTCAGTGGCGGGTTGGAAGCAGAAGATCTCTTCGTAGAAAACAGGAGAATGAGGAGAGGGTAGGAAAGAATTAAGAGTTGTATCTGGCAGCTAGTGATGAAGAGGAACAAAAACGTTAGACAAGAAAAAAGAACTTTGCGACAAGAGCTTGTCTGCAAACTGATTAATGTCAGCTGCCTAATTTGAACTGACTTGCTTTTCTTTAACCATTCCTGGAAAAGTTGTCGCAATTTTGTCCAGTCTATTTATTGCATTCTTCCATTGCTCATCTGACAAAGATTGTCAAACACTTTGCAGCAGTGTTGGATATTCTGCGAAAGAGGACTACTTACAGTAATTCTAACACATTTACCACTCGATTCATTTCTCGTGTACATACAGCCAAAGTTCATGTCTAACTTGGATTCATAATGCAGTTGGTTTACTGTCGTTGAGATTCTGATCTGGTTTTCAGTCGTCAAATGTCAAACTTATAGCATTTTTGAAAGGAACGTATTTAAAAACCTGTTGCTGATTCTCTAGGCTAATGGTACTGAGACTATCGAGCTGCTGGACTATTCTTGTAAGCAGAAGTGCTGTTCTGATATGTAAAGCAATGCGTGGTAGATTGAAAAATGAATGACTAATTCAAGGAATGAATAAATGGATCGATCATGAAATTATTTTTTATCCCGAGTACTAGAGGTTTACATCCACAGTCTATCAAGTTAACAATGTTTTGTTTGTGCAGCAGTCTACAGTCTCTTTCCAAGCCGTCATTTTTCTGCGCCCACAGATTTTCCCTTTTACAGTTGTTGTTATTTGGTTAAAAAAAAAAAAAAATTCTTTCCGTTATCTCTGTGTCATAATTCTGTTTGTAGCATTTTCTGTGATAATTATCAGTTTACCGAAAACTGCCTTCATTTGAAGTGTTCGTCGTATGACAAGAAAGTCTGTTTACGGTATCTTTGTGTAGTGAATGTCTGTAATTACCATCTCTGTAATGGCAATCATCTCGTGCCATTATCTGCATATGCAAAAGCTTGCCTCTGGCAATTTAGTTAGCTTTTAAACGTTGTCTCTCTGAGTACGTGTCCGGGACTCCCTGTACACGTCTACGTAAGGATGAGAGCTGAAAGCATACAACACCAAAATTTGCCTTACAGTATGCTCTGTGATTCTTTTCTGGGGACCTCCACCAGTCCGTCATGTTTCTCGATAACTCTTCTCGCATGGTGCTGAAAACATCTTCAATATGTATCATGGACCATCGGTGACAACTGCATGTGATTGTGGAATTTTTGGGAACCTTGATCGAGTCTTACGCTTTAACGATCCAGCATTAATTAATTTACATAATTTAACTATTAATCAGAGCTGATAGGTAAAGGGGGGAGGGAAGTTTCTCTGTGCTGAAAAGAGAAAAGTGCCTGTGACCTCGGTTTCACCGTAGACTTAATTACTTAATATCATAAATGTAGATTGCACTGGGTGTGATGTTTTGCTCTGCTGAATCTTTTCAAATTTTCTTGAAAGTTGCTTCAGTCAAGGCAGTTCTTCAAAGGAATTGTTAACATAGCCATGACCCCAACACAGAAGGGTTGGTGCATTTTTTTTTTTTATTTTGTCTTATCACGTGCAAATGCTGAGTGTGCCCTGCAGAAATTGTGCCAAAATGATACTTCTAACTCGCTCTAGAACTTCAGTGATTAGAATTCTCCATGTTATAGTCCTATCACAGACTTGCTTAACCGTTCAGTGTTTTTCACTTAGTGTGTTCGCATCATGGTACGGCCGAATATGTCGCTTGTCATACATCTAGTGCAAAAACCCTGTACCGCCAGTGGACTTTGCAAATCTGTTGGTGAGTAATTTTCAGAATGGCTTGTGCATTTGTCCCCTCAAGTGACTGACTAACTGGTGCCAGCAATACGTAGTCACATTTTCCATACTGTACGATCATCACACTTTCCACTCAAAACGATTTACTCTGGCACAGGTCCAACTTGTATGGATGCCAGAATGTTCCTCACTATTGCCACGAGTTGCAGTATCTCGTTTACATTTTCGTCATTAAACCTACCGTGTAGGATACATTGTTGTATCAAAGTGGCAGTAAAGACAGATGTCATACATGTGAGCAGCCAGGACAATAACTTTCAGTTGGTTTTCAGTTTTCTGTCCACTCTACTTTCCCCCTCTTGACTCAGACAGTCCCTTGGATTGTGCTGCATAACAGTGTTTTTTTGTTGTCAGATTTCCCGAGCAGATGAGAAATGCCAGCGGTCAGACACTTGACGCTCCTGAAAGCTTCACCCAAAAGTCTTTTACCGTTGCCACCCACCGTTCACCGTTGCTCGGAACGATACGCCGGGCTCTTGAATCCTGACGTGCAGTGATATTGTGCCATGAAACTTGAAGCTACTGTATCAACTTTCTTTGCTATCTGAATTAGATAAGACTGGTCTAGTAGTCGTCGCAGAAAACTGTTTGAACACATCATCTTTAACCTCTTAACTTCCTTCCCCCCCCTCCACAATAATTCTCACGTAGAAAGCGTTTATACTTGACAAATTTATATCATTCGTGCTGTCAAGCGTCAACCAGAACGTTGCCTACTTTGTTTCAGATGTGGAATTAGACCACACAACCCGCTGGAAACGCCCGACGTTGCTTTAAATGCCAGCCTTAATTTTTCTTCCCCCTTCCAAATCAGAAAGGGCCTCCTCTTCATGTATTGCCTCCCTCCTGATTGAGCATTTCATGAATGTCAGGACGGTGCGCTCCCACCTCAGACTATCGATCCGCGGAAGAAAATTGCAGCTTGTGTCGAGCGAGGAATTTTGTCTGGGAATATTCCGTAAGTCTTCCAATAATGCGCATCTTCTCATGTTCCCTGCCGACTTAGGCTAGAAGGGCAGGGAGAGAGGATAGGAATACTTATTAGCATTGAATAGTAGGCCAAACATTGAAGGTTTTGTTAGGCATCTGATTTCATAGTCTCAACCGGCTTGCTAAGGTTTTCCCCAATTTTCTCTGTTAATACATTCTTTCTTATCCTCTTGTGCTTCCTTCTTTATCTTACCTTTCTGGTATAAATTTCTCCTTTCCTTCCCATTTTTACCTGTTTATTGTTCATGGAGAGTACATTTTAAGGACAGATGACAAAAGGCATTCCACAGCCTCGGTGTCTTGTAAAGTCTGTAGTGTGGTTCATTGATGCAAGTTAATTGGACTTGGCTTTTGACAGAGATGACAATTACTCTCAAGGGGTTTAGAATTTTTATCCTTCCTTTATACTCTGTTTTTACCCTCTCTCTTCAGTATTTGTTTTAGTAATTGTTCCTTTGTTCCTGTTCTGATGATGAAAACAGCAAAATGATCAAAACAATAGTTTGTCTTTTGTTATGTTTATTCTCTTACGTTTATTCTCTTACGAAAATCTCTCCAACACAACCAGTTTACAAATTTAATACACTTAGAAGATTCTTGAGGGTATTAGCATACAGTATACTTCTTTGGTCAGCTTGGTTTTCGGTGGTAGCATGCTGTTCTGTTCTGATAATTACATTTTTGTCGATCGTGCGCCCCCCCTTGTGGGACTCTGGTATTTCGCACATAGTCGATGAATGATGCAAGAGATAATTAGAGCAGGATATAAAGACTTTAAAATGTCAGCTGCTGTGGTGTAGGTCAATAAAATGTGAATGTAATGAAAGGTACAGCATAAACATAATTAAATGCTTGTCTTGCATCCATTATGGGAGTCGTCTCATTTTCACGTTTCCACGGACTCGAAGAAATTAGATCTGTTCGTCTGAAGAGAAACTTTGCAGTCAAACATGCTGAAGCATCATGACAGCCATAATTATGACAGTCGGAGGAAGATTGTCTTAATGCCTTAGTTGCTTAAGTTATGTAGTGAGGAGTTTCGTCCCCAAAAAGTATCTAAAGGAGATTTACGTATGTAAGGAGGGCTTGGGTAAGTATGAAAAGTGGTAAAAGTCAAAACCTCGAAGGTGGCACTTCTTACAATGCGAAGCAACCACACCAGTGTGGAGAAGGACTGTGGCCTATATATTACAACTTGTTGTCAAATGACCACCAACCCATCAACTTGAGATCGAATTTTGCCGTTTTCCATTTTCTTTTTCACAAGGTTATTTCAGATGGGAAAAAATGAAATTTGCTCTGGGATAAAAAAACCCATCTCACTGTGACACAGTCAGGAATCGAACTCCCAGTTGACAAGTGTCATTGCTTTTAGTGCTTTCTCATGGTCCAAAATCCAGCCATGGGTACCCGCAGTCTGTAGTCAGTCGGATACTCGAAGACTTAACTTCCAACCAGTTTCTTGCGAAGTCATAATTCAACATATTGGGATGTTGCAAAACCTCTGATTAAGAATACTCGTTTTGGCAGGGAACATTGTAAATCTACGTAATGCTGTGGTGCACCTACATTTCTTTCATCCTTCGACCTTTGCAGGCTGAGCATTCATGAAACGTCCCATGTGACATTAATGTGTCACATGGGCATCCTTTAGCCAAACTGAAATGTCAGAGTCACTATCTTTATAGAGAACTTCACTGCTTGAAAGGTGCTTGATCGGTTTCTGACCCATTTGACGTAAATGACCGTCATTCCTTGAAGAGCGTCACTGTGTAATCTTGTGCACTAATTTGACGTTCATGGCATGTGACCTTCTCTGGTAAATTCGAAATTAACAAGTAGAAAGCTTGGCACTCTACAGATGGATATTTCCTGACAACCTTTCTGTGTCTCATAGATATTGCTATTCAACTGCTTCTGTTACTGTCAAACATAAAGGTCAGATGGGTTTATTTTCTGGGGATAAATTTTAACTAGTCTTACTAGCACTACATGGAGAACCATTTTCTTTTTTGGGAGAGGGGGTGGGGAAAGAAAATGTCCTGTAGAGAAATGCCAAATGAATTAATCTCTTTACCTCATATTACTGTGGCTTCTGCTGTTGTAGTTAGAAGCTTTAAGACAGGAGGAACGTCATGGCAGTCCTTTACACAATCATGGAAAAGTCATGGAAAAAGTCATGAGAATCGACTTCCTAGAAAGTGGAGGAACTCTGAAAAGAGCCGTTGACACCATCTTATTTTTTTTCCCTTTGCATGCTTTGTTTTTCAGGAGTGTGTTGAAGCTGGAAGCAGCAGACTGCCTCATTTCATTGCAGTAGAGTATATGATGTGCCAGTAGGTTCATAAATTAGAACAAAAAGTTACTGCATAATGTACTCTTAAAAGTGAAAAATGACAAATTGAATATTTCTGCTGCCTGACCTGCAGGTGTTTGTGTGTACCAGTTCTGTGAAGGAAACAATAGAAAAGAAGTTTGGTGATCGTGTTTGATCCTAGAATCATTGTTTTCTTAATTCTCCATGGTATTGGTGATGTACAGCATGTTGTGAATAAAGATTTAATGTAGATATTTAATCATAATTGATTGAAGGCAGATGGCAATTGAGATTTTTTTCTTTTTGTGAAAGAAAAATAATTCAGAGAACTCCCAAACCCTGGTCACTGGTTTACTTCAACTTGGAACAATGTCACTGACACAGGTTTGGTCAATGTTTGTAATCGTAGGAAATCATCTGTGGACTTAAGTGGTTACAAGTCAAAAGCTTTTAATCCTCACTAAACAGGACCTCGAATCACGAGGCATCATAGTGATTGACGACTTCAGTAACATTGCAGTCCTCTTTACACCTTCCTCCTATGTCCTCACCTTTCTCAGCTCTCTTTTCAGCTTCTCAAACAGTAAGCCCCCTAATTTCTTTAACCCCCCTCTCCACCCTCTTCCAACCCCCTCACCTGTCTCAGCTCTCTCCACCACCTGCCTCCAACCCCTTCACCTTTTGTTCCCCCTCCCTAGGAATTAAAAATGGCACTGGCCCATGGACGCTTTGACGTTTCCATCCTTGTGTGTACTTTTCTTCCACGGTCTGTTATTCCAGCTTTTTTAGCGGTCCTTGTTCTTGGCCGTGCCACCCACATCTTGTGGACTTTGTCAGCCATCGTGCTGTTGAAGTTTGGCTTGCACTAATTTTAAAGTGATTGTGTGTGTACTGAAAACCAGGAGGATAAGATTGTGTGACCGTAACTTTTTCTTTATTTTCAAATGCACATGGGCAGTTGTACATGGAGGGACTACCTCTTCCAATGAACAAAAATGACAGTTGAAAAGCAACGGGATTGACTTAAAAACAGAAATCTTGTTTGAAAATCAACGTTTCTTAATACAAGGGCCCTACATAATGAATATGCAACAGCGCAGGTCTCACTGGTGTATAAGTAACATACTGTCCAAGTCATTGCTTCTCGGTCGGTATTGGGAATTGTAGTATTTGGTGAAAGGAAGCATGGTACAGTATTTACAAATAACCTACAAACTGATCACATCATTGCATCGTCAGTGATCCTGAGTTGTTTTAAGTGAATATCCAATACTAATGTTGCTGTACTCTTCCCATTGGCTTCTTCAAAGGAGCTCATGGTTGATTTGAATGAAGCTGTCAACCATTACATTATCGTATTTTACACTTTTCTTCATTACGTTCAATTTCAAATCGTATAGCAGAATTGGGTATCTGAAGCCTATTTTCCCAAATTGTCCAAATAGCCTTACCAAACGTTTGGACATGAAATCTGCAAATCACACCCATGAATTTCTTGAAACAAAAATAGATTTTATTCTGATTATTAAAATCAAGTCAAATATATTAACAAAGAACTTGAGCAGCCTGAGCTTATGATACTGCGTTTCTATACATTTCAAAATCATCCTACAGTAGCTTTGGGGTGTCAGACATTGTCTCCTGAAGAATGAAGTTGTGGTACTTGACCACACGTGTTCTGTGGACCAGGTATCTTGCTTTCAGGACATATTTGACAGCAATACGTACACGCACCGGCCGTCATTGTTTTTAACGATCTAGCATTGCCATGCAGAGCATTAATTACGAGCAAAAGAAAGCCTCTAGAAATGGTTGATCGTCAGATGTCCAAACTTTGTTAGATTATTTTCTTTCCCCGCCTCTTTTTTTTTTTTTAACCTTTTTTCTGTCAGTTAAATGCAGCACTTTTCTTTTTTTCTTCTCCTTGAACATACCTCCGACATATCAAACTATCCCCCTGTCTGTATCCTGCAGTGGTGTCACGTTCATGTCTGGAGTATGTGCCAAAGCCTCGATACTAACAACTTAATGAGACGTCCCGACGGGTCTTGAGATCCATCCAGAAGCTAAACATTAGCCGTCAATGTAGGATTTCTTTATTGTGCGGCAGCTTCATGTCAAGAAAAAGGTAATATCATCCAAAGCCGAGAGAAATGAGCTGCACTCGAACATGTTTCGATGGAAAGGAAAGAGAAGATGACTCGTAAAAAGAGATACTTGCTTAGAATTCATGCAGCCCTCGAGAGAGCTATGTGAGACACGGCTACCTCCACGCATGAATATTTGCGGCGTAGAATAAGCAACTAAGAGAGAGAAAGAGAGAGAAAGGTATGGAGATGAAAGAAACACATCTTAGAGAAAGAGTGAGATGTTACAGCTGAAACGTGACAGGAATAACGATGGATTGAACACTTAACAACACCCTTGTCTTTCTTCACAAGCATTCCTTCTTGCTCCGCTATTGCTTCCAAAATCCTCTGCCCGTTTCCTTCCCTTCCTTCTCTTCCATACCCAAAAGACCTTAGCGCTGTAGCGCAGCCAGGGTGAGGTAAATAAGTTAAATCTTCGAAGTGTTTCCTTTCTCAAATATTGTGATTCTGACATCTCCCTTTCCAGACATCCTCTTCCTAACCTTTCTTCAGACTGTACTGTGTTAACGTCCCCAATGTTGCACGGGGAAGGGTTTCTCGGTCCCTACTCTATTCCAACTCTCAAAATTCAGGATGTGTCAAAATGGCAATCTGGATTAAACAGACTGTGTACAACTAGCTGACTCAATATATATATGCCCTACATGTGCATAGAAGGAGGAAGGCAGTGGGATCTCCAGATGAAAATGCCCAGCTCTGACTATGAAATGGTTCCTTACTGATACAGAAAAGGAGAAGACATTTTAAGTGGTGGTAAAATGTGGTCGAATGTAGCCCTCTGCTGCCTCTTTCCATCTGCACATGTTACATTGGACAGAACCAATTTTCCTCTGTACATGGACAATCATGGACACTGTTATATTATTACGTTTGTGTCATTATTATTCAGGCCTTTGTAGACACCAGAGTTACATCAAAGGAGCAAAATCAATTCTGTTCGTATTTACCACAAAATATTCAAAGACTCTGGAATATGCAGCAGGTGCTACCACACTATTGCATTGTTTTATTAACCTCGAACAAGTGCATCGTCCAAGCTGCCATTGTTCGGTTTCCTGCGCCTTCGGTTTTGACACCGAAAGAACATGATTTGCCACTAGATGGGGTGTTACATGACAGCACCTGCACTAGAGGTCTTCTGGAATAATTGATGGAGGGGAATGAGAGGCACTTAAGTAACATGTGCCGTCCAGAAGTCCCTGGTTCAACATTTGAAGTGAATTCTGGCACTTATCCTTTATCAATTGATTTTGAATGGTCTTGAAAGGATTCCATCAAAGGGAGAAAGAGTTACTTAGATAGAATTCAGCAGAAATGCATCCAGTGTGAACTAACGTGAAAATGAGTGTGACATTGAAAACCTTCAGTTAATGCTTGAGCCAAATGTGACTAGCAAAAACTGTTTTGCAGAAGCTAATGGCAAAGTATGTGACACTTGTAGAGCAGTAGGAATTATCAAAACACTGCACTACATTATTACATGCTGAAATCAACTGTAGACCACTGTGAGTTCAAGCTAATTCAGTCATGAGGACCTGCTAGCACGCACAGATCGGATAAATTCCTTATTGAGCATGCAGTTTCCCTTCCAGAAATAGTGGCATTAATGGAGTTACACCAGTTAATAAATTCTTATTATCTAGGTTGGATGTAAAGTTGTCATACCTACGTATCATGCTCTTTTTCACAATGTTTAATTTATTGCCTGACATTAATGTGATTCAGACATTCAAAGTAAAATCTGCCTTACGTTCAAAACACCAGACTGACTTGGATGTCTGAAGGACAACCTTGAGTCATGTAATATCTTGGTTTCCGTTAAAATTTGTCGGTGTCTCGGGCGCTGGGACTCTCGTTACCAAGCTAATAAAAAAAGTCAACTTAAACAGTTTCCAGGGATTCAAGGTTATTTCTGATTATTTCCCATGTATCCCTCCTTCATTTCTGTCCGAAATGCGTTACATTTGACAGCTTTCACTTTCCAAAGCTCTCATTGTCGCGAGAGTTTATCAAATAGCCTTTTGTTTCTGTGGTTGTTTTAGGGTCATCTGTCAGTTTCTTTGGTTGTTTTAGGGTCATCTGTCATTTCTGTTTATGTATTGCCAACAGTTATTATCACTTTCCTTGCTTTGTTGTCAGTGGTATTGCAAGCGATGTTTTGTAGAGGTTTGACTTAGAAGTTGTGAAATATTCCATCCTGAAAAGTATTCTGTGGGGACACTCTCCCCTCCCCCTTCCTTCCCACAGTGATGCAGAAAATTAATTGCAAATTATCCTCAAAAAGAAACTTTTGCATCAGCCGTATTCTTTGGCCACTACCTGAATATTCTGTTTGACTGAATCAAAGCTTTGTGAAAAGTCTCCTTCTCCAATAAACTCAAACTAAGTTAGAATTTCAATTGCATCATTCATTGCTTTTGTCCTACAGGGCAACATTTAGAGCCATTAATCATGCAACAACTGAATCGTGGAATGGCTTGTTTGTTTTGAAACTAGACAGACCCCTCTGAGGTACCTGTGTAAGTTGGTATCCAAATGTTATGCAAGTAAGAATTCAATAGACAACAACTATTGTGTTTTCAAGAGAGACCCCAGAGTGACCTCACATTCTGAAATTAGGATAAAAATGGCTTAAAAAAAGAAATGATGAAGCAAGAGAATGCCCCTGTGGAGCATTTCTTGTCAAGTTTTTTACCATTGAAGTGCATGAAGATATTTTGCAGGTTGGTATGCAAATGAAAGGCAAATTTGACTTAAATAGACATTGGATAAGTTCTAACAAGACCTCAGAATGATCTTACATTCTACAATGGGTATAAAATGGTTAAGATAAAAAGAAATGGTGAAGCAAAAAAGGAATACTGCCTTGTCACTTGCCTTTGCCAGAAAATGGACACCGTTTCAAAGTGAAGACTTCTGACATTCGAAGAGTTTGGCCACTCATAAATGATTCGTAGAAATTGTACTAGTCACCGAATGCTCCTCACACTGGTGTGCAAGATTGCTTCAAAAGACGGACTAGGCCACTGCTAATTACGCTCCAGAGATTCCCAGATAAAGCTTGTCTTAGGAAGTTCAGAACTTCAGACGTTAACAGCAATTAGAACTTCTGGAAGTATTGACTTTACGTGCAACGTTTCACAATGTTTGTCGGTTTCTGTCGCCGGTGGTTTCTTGCCACATCTGAAGCGCTTTTCCATGATTTGTACTCTAATTTTTTTTTTTTATAAAACTTTCTAATGTGCCACATTTCTGAAAGTCTAAAGGGGACAGTGGTATTTTTGACAAATGCAATGTGTTCTCACTTCGGTTTCCCTTCATATGACAAGTGACCATGTACAGTGTATTTCATTGATGTACCAGTGAATCTTCACCCATATTTATTAATACAAGGTACAGTATGCTGCTATTATTTTGCCACTGAAACTACGCAGTGGTGCACTTCCATTCTCCATTTCAAGTTTGTGTGAGTGAATTCCAGTATGAAAGTGACGTTGCCTTCACTGTTGCCCTGCAGTCTGCCAGATCTCGAATATCAAGAGATGGCCTTCTTTAAACAAATTCTCTGACCCTCCATCTCTCATCCCTTTGGGGCATTTTTGTGACTGCTTGTCGCATTAACTTTAGTATAGTAGGATACACACTTCTATAAAAAAAAAACACTTTGCTCATTATGTATGTTATTCTTCTAATTGAAAAAGGAATATATGTTAAAGTGCCTGTAAAACAGCCAAAATGTTGATCACAATATTTTCTTGGTACTGTAGGTACAAAGGGCAGTTTAAAGAACAGATTATTCTATGTCTGCATGTTCCACTTTTTGACAGAATTTTCCCTTTAAAATTGTTTCCAGGGAATTAAAAGGATGTATTGGTCAGAAACTACAGCTGCCAAGTCACTCACTTAAAGAGATTGGCCGCTGAATAAGATTGAAATTTCATAAAAGTGAGGAAAATTTCTCTCTCGTAGAGAGACCATTCAAGAAATATTTCGCAGCACTTGGTACATTGTCACAAAATGTGACTGCTTAGATCAGTTAGTTGCTATATATTTGACCAACTCCATGCTTGAATTTCCGTTGTATGTCTTTCAAAGTATTAAAGAAACATCATGATAAATTCAGAGATGTCACTTTTCCACAACATGTTAAGGTTAATTAATCTAAAATGAACCCGACCTAGATTTTTCACTGGTGTCAAATTTCAGGGTCAAATAAGCCTTCCAATTGCAAGGAACGATTAAAAGGCCTATTGCAGTAATTTAGAGGCATCATGACTTGTAACCTTCATGCAACTGGAAATCTTTCCTTGGTCAGAGCTCACTTTTTTCGGAGTGCAATATCTTGAGTTATGAGTACAATATTGTTGGGTTGAATTTTAAGTATACCTGCCTTGAAAAGAAATGTGAAAGAACTTTCATGTAAGAACCATGTAAATGTTCACTGAAATAGTCCTTTTATTGTGACAATTTCTATCTGCAGTAGATGAATATTCATGCATAACATTTCATAACTACCTATCTGTGAGAATCCCATCTGCAGGAAATGAATATTTATGTTTAATGTGTCACAACTACCTATCAGCCCAGAAGTGTGATTTGTACACATCTCGCTGTTATGTGTGAGTTTAAGAGTTAACAGTGGGACTAATTTCGATGACCTCATTGGTGCATTTTTTACTGTGTCATCCACATTTTTGCAGCATATTGTCCTCACAGTACTTGACTGGGGAGGTACAATAATGAAATTAAAAGCCATGTTGATTTTGTAATCATTTTCGGTCTGACATGTGTATTCAGTTGCATCTGATAGCAGTGATGTTTTCATAGAGTTTCTATTTCTTCACTGACCAATAGACAGGCTACTGACCTGCCACTAGAATCCATCAACCAGTCAGCTGAGAATGTAAGATGATGTTCTCACAATTAATCCCGCAAACAGGGAAAGTGTTTCTTAATAACTCACTTGATCTATCGGTTTCACTCTCTAATAGATCTCAAGGCAGAGAATGACAGGAGCCGGTAAAAGAGTCACATTCTTTGCGACTGCGACAACGGGTAAAACCTCCCCTGGGGCTGAGAAAATTTTCGGAGAAATTCCAGCCACTTATTAACCACCCTAGGATTTGTTTGCAAATTTCACAATACCCATTTCACAAAAAAAGTATTTGATTTTGTTTTGCTGTCCATATTTGTCAGTAACATTTTTTTTTTCTTAATTGTCAAACATTCTCGGTGTTAAAAAGTGCCAGTGATGTTTTGCATCGCCATGTGTATTGTAACATGGATATTTTGAATGTTGAGCATTGTAGGTGTCTCTTAATTTCTCGCTCGTTTTCAAAAAAATCATCTGACTTTGAGAGGAAGGTCACTTTGCGATGCATTCATCCTCGGCTGCGTGTTCGTCGTCTCCTGAAGATGGAGGTGTAGCTACAAGTAAATACAAATCCAGTCTTGTGCAGATAATTTCATCCTGTGTTTGGCTGATGGATTAGCACTACTATGCACTTACTGGGTAGACCTTTATAGAGCCCTGACATTTACATGTTTAATACCCAGGTGATCTCAGATGTGGTAGTCAACATCTCAAGTGGAAACCAGACAAATTGCGTGATAACGAATTCCTCCCCCCCCTTGGCAAGCTCTCAATTGTCGAGTCTTTGGCATTCAGAATCACAGCAGGCTTGCTCACCTTCGTCCCAGGGCGTGTCAATCACCGTCTTGCGACTCTCCGGGATTTAGCCGTTGATCCACGGCTAAGAAACTGAGACGTACGTCGCGGTTCCTCCTCGTCGCCGTGCGTCCTTTGATGGATGGCGATATGCTACCCAGGGTTTCCGTTTTGTGATCCACGGTGAGGATGTGTCGGAGAAGTTTCAATTATTCAGGGCTGACACGGAAACTTTTAATTCACGAGTCTCGTCAGAACGTCGTCTTTTTCTCCGTCTTGAGTTCTCCTTTGTTTGGTCAGGTGATATGGCACTAAGATTGATCAGTTCACGAAATGGAACCCAAGAGATGGAGGTGTAAAATAGCATAGGCTAATCTTAAGTGATGTCGCCATGACTACAGCAACAACCGAGCATTTGTGCTTGAAATTTTTTGCCCCTCTTTTTGTCTCTATCCTTTGTTTTTTTGTTTTTTTTTCTGTTTTCTTGCATTAAGATTCAAACTCCTGAAAAGAGTGATGCATGGTCATGACTAATGGACAAGAAAGATGTGGCTGACTTGAAGTTAGATTTGGAATGAACAGAATATCTTGGTGAAAATATCGTAGCTCTTTATTGAGTGTCTCATCGCAAAATGCAATATGCATCAGGAATGAATTAAAACAACTTTTGTAAAGATTTTTTTTAAATAAAACGAGAGTGCCTTGGAGGTGGTTTTTTTTTTTGGGGGGGAAGGTAGCACTTAAGTAGCCTGCACATGTAAACCCTTCATAAGCAGTGACCTCTGAACAGTGGAGGAAGGGGTTGGATGGTTGGAGAGGGCGGTAGATGGGTAGAGAAGGAGAAGTAATTGGTTAGGGTTGGGTGAAAAGGGAGTTCTAATTGGGGTAGGGTCAGTTGATAAGATAAGGTTGGTGACACTTTTGTCAGAAAGCTACTATCCTCTATCGTCATTATTATCATCCTATGTTGCTATGGCTACTGCCAGCTGCATGCCCCACAGAGGCAAAATTAGCATTAGCAGTGTGACTGATATATATATTTATGAAAATCTTTAAATTACTTTTCAGCATTTCTGCTATCACAGTGTTTTTTTGAAGCTAGCTGTATCCAAACTCTGATATGTCATTAAACCGCTATTAAGATTTGATTGTTTTCAATTGTGATGCGAAGGATCTTTCTTTTCTTTCTCCAGTTTGCAATATTTCACCCTCTCCTCTCACCTTTCTTCTTAGCTGATGTAGTAACCATCTGCAGAGATGCTTCTGATCATCATGGTTGCTCTCTTCGTCTGCGAGTAATTAAGGAGTTTAGTAGATTCTGAATTTCTCCTCATCCGAAGAAGCTGAGGTACTTTGCCGTGACTCACATGCACGCCCCCGCATCTCCCCAAATCCAGTGAGACGCAAAAGTTTGTGGATCTTAAGAGCTTTTACTGACACATTGAAGCCATCATTGGCATAAATCACAGCAGAAGTATGTATATGCAGGATATTTTATGAGGCATTAGAAGTCTGCAAATGAAATGCCAAAAAAAATACCTGCTTTAATTGATGTAACATATGAGTCATCTTCTGATTGGACTGTTTCTACTCGCAAATCACATTTTAAAACAAAAGAAACAAAATGGTGAAGATTAGTGAATTCAGATTTTAGAGACTTTAGAGAATTGCAAAACATACCATACTGTAGTTTGCTCTCTCTCTCACAGAGGCAAGAAGATACACTCTAGGATGGATTGTATGAACTTCACAGCGATACCTTTCACCTTTCAGCCAGGGAAGGGTCAACACGACAGCCTACGAATAAATACGCTAAACGGCCGTTTTTTTTTTTTTTCACCTTAATGCAACGACATTGGTCGTGACCATTTACCAGATCCGGTTCCCATCCCGTTCAGGGTCAAGGAATCGGTTTGATTGCCATCTCTGCTTGTGTTATCTGGAGCTATTTACACCTGATTGCAAAGTTGTCAGAGTAACAAAATTACCATTAAAGGCAGATGTTCATTTACCCAATGATATCAAATTCACAGTCAAGTCCCACCCACAACATGCTCTGTTGAGCTTCTCCTTGTGCAGAACCAAACTTACCTCATTGTTTGAGGGATATAATCTTGAGCATCTAAGACTTTACCTGTACTACTGTCTGTGCATCTCTTGAATTTTGTGACACTGTCGATCAAAGGGCCAACTTTTGCTTTCCTGCAAGTAAAACCCATTCCCGGGGTGAGTAGACTGCCGTTCGTTGCACTTTTTTTTAATCCAATACTTTTTGAGCAGAATAGCCGAAAGTCTTCGTAAAACAACCAACTGTGTGAGAATCAAACTATTCTGCATCAGATTGTTTTGTTTCACTATTCTCAGAGGTCTAAAATGTGGTGAGAACCATCACTCAAAAGTTTGAATTATGCAGCAGCAGCAGCAGCAGTTCTTATAAATCAGAATGAATTTCCCAGTTTCATGTTTACAGAACTTTGGAGCTATGATCAATGCCACCTCGGTTTCGTGTCGACAAAACAGTCTTCATGTTAGCCCAACTCGGGGAATGAAATAACCAGGTGAGCAGTCTGCGGGCCATGAAAACCCAGTCGGTTCCATTTCTGCTTCTCAATACCAGTGAGACCAAGGTTTCTCTGGTCCTTGCCAAAGACAGGTGGATCCTTTGCATAAGGGCCTTTTATTGCAAAATATAGATATTTTAACTTTGTATGACACATATTTGAGAGAGTTTAGTTTCCAACTCATTAGAAACACAATGGTTGTTTAGATTTAAATCAAAATGGGGTGACTGCATAGCAATTACGATTATCAGTGAAAACTGTTAATCACTATGTTCTTGATATTTGACCCTTGTTCCTTACTTGGTGAATATTCATGATGTGCATAGTAATTACTGTAGACCGACAGTGTGGAAATCTTTGAGTTCAACTACAGAGTCGCTTTGGAAATGACACGTACTGTAGTTTAAGCATGGAAGAAATACTCCAACTGGCGTCTACTTGCAGAGTAATAGAAACACTATCTGGAAGCATCAGGGCTATTATCTCAGTGAAAAGAATCCTCCTTCTCAAAGCCTTTTGGCATTTGCTATTCCACCATTTCACACAGAACTGTTATCGGTGTTTTGCATAATTCAAAAACTTGGCAAATGACAAAAAGTTAATCCTGTGGCAGTTTCCTGGAATTTGTCAAGGGCACTCCGGACTCGAGGGACATTTCTGCAGGACTCGTTCAGGTAGGAACGCACTGTGAAAGGAGTCTGACAGGATGTCAATCTGCCCGCCTCCCATCAGGGGGGGCATGAGAGAGGTCTCTTTTGCGTGACAGTCAACTTCGGCGTATACGCGTACGACAAATGCAGTGTTTGGTCAAGGGTACCCTTAGAGATGAAGGGAAAGAAGAGAGTGATGAGGAGAAAAAAAGGTCGGAAAAATTTGTTCACTCCGAAACTATCAGCTTTTGGTCATGAACGACTACAGTTTTCATCGATAATAGCAGAAATGGAAATTGTTCCCTCATCTTGAAGGTTACTCGAGCAGTCGCTGTGGGATGTTTTTGGCGATTGAGTCACACAAGAATGCCACTAGTAGTATAGATGGCCGTTGCTGCCGTGGCCTGATGGTGAATTTTAGTGTTCTGGAACCTGTCTCTGGTTTCTGAGTAAAATTTGCTTCAATTTTTTTTTCCCCGTACTATGTTGAGCACCTGTGAGCACGTTTGAATTTTGCTCATCATTCTGCTGTCTTTTGGGGAATCTGCCAACAGACTGTTATGACTCTTTCATAATTTCTGAGCTGTTTGCATTTCGCCGCCCTTCTTTCTTTTTTTCTGGCAATCTTCACATGAAACAGTACTAAGCCATGTCTTTGACTAACCGCTATACCAGTCACCCCAACTATATCCTCTTTTTTCTTGTCCACCTTATTTGGGTGGTGTCAGCATGAGCAATGTAACGGTGTCTCAAATTTTCACTCTTCTCCCTTCCCCCTTTTTACGCACAAAAGGAAATGGCCATGTTCGTGAAAACTGCCAATTCACAGCGCATACTCTCTCGCCTCATACAACCTATGCACCTAGTCATGTTGGTAGAAGAGCGAAACTCTTGTAGGCCGTGTATCGATTCCTATCTACCGTACCTCATGGTGGCATTCTTCCGTCTTCATTCAAATTCTGTACTCTCATAACCCCACAGGACATGTATGCAGATTTTACATTAAGGAATTTTGAAACTCTGAGAGATGTACATCCAGGCTTTCCATTCTAGACACATTTTGTTTCCCTATTTTCCATGCAGTGTAAAGGTAGCCCCCAAAGGCCCTCCAGGTAAACGTTCATTTCCAAGGTAAAAACCCCTCTCGTCAACTTACAGCTTTACTGCAGCAGGTTTTAAAATTGAAATACGTTGTCTACCTAGAGCCTTCTTGTATCCATATTTCAAGCCAGCAAGAGCTAAGTCCTGTCAATTCCAACACAGACAGTTGTAACATTATGTTACTGTGTACAACTTTGCAGGCAAATTGGTTCATGCCATCTGGGACAGAGTGTATATATCTTCTGTTAATTTTGATAGGATGACTCGGCACGAAGGGGGTTTTTAGAGCTAATCCTGAAAGAAAACTGTTTTGGTTTAAGTGATTCACTTCTGGTAAATTCTGGTTATGACCCCTGTCAAACCTGGATGTCAATGGTGGAGAAAGTCGTCTCCTCCGAATAAAAGCTATATGGATGAAAAAAGGTTCTCGAAATTCCTTGATGTATACTGTCAAGAACATTGTTCTGACATTGCTGTTTGGGATAGAGTATCCGTACTTCATGTTGGGGGTGTCCAGGTTTGCATTTCACAGATTTGGCTTTCAGGACTTTAAATTCTGTTAAATGTGGTTTTTTTTCACACTCTACTAGACCACATATGTTAATTGTTGACTACAGGGGAAATACTGTCATAAGTAATGTGTTGTATCGAATTGCTAAAGGGAAGTAAGACATTTGTTGTACAGGAAAAATCATTTTTTTTAAACCAATATTGGACACAAAATGATAGACTATTCAAAATTAGAAAGTCAGTGGCCTTCTTTTCACCCAATATTCTCACAGATAGAAATTCAGTTATTCATCACCCAAAAATTCAAATGATGCATCATCCAATGCATACTGCATTTTAAATTATAAACTTTTGTACATGTTTATTGATGAGCCTGAATGGTTTCAATGATTAATATCTATTTTCTTTGTATGCCATGTTGGTGAATTGTAAATGTGTAGTTCCCTTTGTTGTTGACTCTTTTTCATGACTGGTGTATGCTGGAATTCGTGGGTGTTGTATTTTGGAATTCATGGATGTTGCATGTTGAAATTCATGGATGTTGTATGTTGGGATTCATGGATGTTGTGTGTTGGTATTCATATATGTTCTATGTTTGAATTCATGTGCTGTATGTTGGAATTCAGGAATGTATGTTGGAATTCATTGATGTATGTTCAAATCCATGGATGTTGTATGTTGGCCATCTTTGTTGATCTGATTTGATTTCCGAATTCAAGTAATGGACTTAACAATATTGCACCAAGATCATGATAAATACTAAAAATGCAACAAAAAACAAATTCTGCTTCATTATTTTTTTTTTCCTGTTTTCATCCTAAATTACACATTCTCAGTTGAAGAATTTTGTTATCCTTCTGTTGTTGGCAGGGAAGCCTGCATACCGTCAATAATGAGGTATGTAATATTAAAAGCAAGTTTTAACAAAGTAAAACTTCAGGTATCCACATGCTTTTGATTGCTACAAGCTAATGCACATACACTTTAAGTGTAACTTTGCAGACAAATTCATAGGGAATTCCCTACGCCAGGTTATCTTGGTTAAATTCTTATAGGGAGACTGGTTTGTAGTGAAACAGGATACTTTACGGTGTTATGTGCATCTGGGTTATGTGGACCCTACAGCAATGTGAATCTGATTGGCTTTTAATTCGGGATGAAGAAACTGATAACCCAACCAATTCTCTTATAAGTCTTTGTACAAACTTGTTTGTGCAATGAAGTAATTCCGTCATCAGTTCCGTCAGGAGTCAACAATTTCGGTATTAGAGTGTTCATCCCATGCTTATAAAGTCAAATTCCTGCAAATTGCAAATGGGACGGATTCACCAATGTTGAAAAAAAAGGGTAAATTTCTTGCGATCAGTGAAGATTTTTCTCCGTAGTGGGGAAAACAATATCTCAATATAACCTGCTCTGTTAAAAATACATACAGTATATGATGGGAAAATGAACAGAAAATGTCAATTGTGAGCGTTGCTGTGTGGCTGTAGATTAAATTCTTAATCTTCATAGATCCATTGAAGATCAACTGAATGTGTCCTTTCAAGTTTTCCTTTGTTGTCTTTCAAGTTGTCTTCTGTTGGTGGAGGGGTAGTTTCGTCCGAAATTTCCACCAACCAAGACATGGTGGTCTTTTACCAATAGCACAATGACTGTTTCTTTCTTTGAATTCTTGTGCACCTTGTGCATCTGTGAGAAAGTGCCCTCAATTTACAAGGTTTATGTGCATGGCCGGCCCATGCCATGTAGCAGACGCAGGATGTTGAGATCATATTTCAGTGTAATCAACAACTGATTTGTTGCGTGATTTGCGAAGAGTATTCAAACTAGGCTGTTACAGGTTTTACAAGCATTTGACCATCTCTAGCACCCGATGTCACCATTTAGTGTTGTCGGAATGTGTGTGAAAAATGATTTCAAAGTTTTCACATCATTTTAATATTAGCAGCAATTGAAAATTGCGTAGTAATTGCAATTGCTTATTACTGAATTCATGGTGACATCTCAACAGAAATGCAGCAAGCCCATTGTTTTTTGGGGTTTTTTTGCATCACGTCCATAATCAGGGGGNNCTTTGCAGGTGACAAAACCATTATTGTTATTAACATTGTCACTTGCGCTGGTCGGTCCACCCGTCTTCTGCTTTTATCTCCCTCAGGAATCTGACCTGTCTAAAACTTGCTCTACATTTACCTCAATGTATTAAGCTGAGAGCCAATATCCAAATGATAAAAAAATGCCTTGACTTTTATCCCACGGTGTGTAGATGTGAATAACTGCGACTATATATAACTAAATCAGCAGCAGTGTTGCCTGCTCTTATGTAGCTCCGTTTTTTGTTTGTTTTTTTTCTTTGGCTACTCGCAACAACATGCCAACACTTTTCTCCAGTCACTTTTCTCCGGTCACTTTTCTCCAGTCACTTTTCCCAGTGACAGACATTGACAAACCTTTGCAGCTTGAGAATTGAGCTTGAACTTGCATACTTTAAACTTAAACGTATGCTATGTGCATTAAAATGCAGCACATGGATTTTCCTGTTGGTATGTGCTGAAGAGTGTTGTTTATGAGCTTTCCAGAAAATGAAGCCAGACTTAGTGCAGACCGTTTCCTTCACTGAGGCCATAGCTTCATTTATAGAGGTAAAGTAGATGGCAAGGTTTAATAACATTTCAAATGTTATTGGTCTGCACCATTTAATCAAAGCTAAACTTCATTGCCTGAAGCCATTTTCTCGCTTTTAATTTGAAGGTAGAGTATGTAATCAGTATTTGTATATAATTTAGTTGATGAAACATGTCGCAGAAAATGAGCTATCACGACCCAAACATTGCTCCGGGACGATTGCCTTTTCCCACCTTTCTTTTCATTTTCAAAATCGCACAAAGCGACGCCCTGTAAACAGCCGACGAACATCGGTGCACGTAATTCATCGCCGGTCGAGCAGGAACGTAATCCGACAACTCCATTCAACTCTGAGAGAGTTTGTTTGCCGAGAGGTTTTCCAAAAGTGTTTTCTTCCTGAAGATCAATGTTTTGCTATTCCAGTTGTTATTAATGGCTTGTCAATCTTCAGGCATACCCCACACGTTCCCCCATGCTCCCCCAATTTTTCAGATAATTCCTCCTGGGTCACCCTGTGCAGGTCATCTTAAGGTGTTTCCATGCGTTTCTGCCAGAACACTATCACATATAATCTAATATTCACAATTAAACCTTTAAGCATATTTAGGAGATCAAATCAAAGTGTTTTACCCTCTTCTTTTTTTCTTTTTTTTTTTAACATCTTCTCCTTGTATACATGTATGCAGATCTTTATTTCTTTAATCCTAGCGAGGTGGGAATTATGTCGCCCTGGCACTGCCCATGCTTGCCATGAAAAATTTGAACATCTTCAAACTATGTTTCCTTCAGACATCATTGAACTGGTTTCATGAACTGACTGTTTATTTAACTCTGTAGAATCTGTATTCTTTTAAGTTTATTTTCAAGAACAAATTATGAAAGGGATGAGTCATTTCTTTGTTTTTGCTGTGTAACACAATATCTTCATTTTAATTGATGATGATGTAATAGCACATACTGTTCTAGTTTCAAAATGAAGCTCCTGTTAAAGATAGGTAGCCATAGATCTTTTTCTTTCTTCCCTAGCTCATATGCTCCCCCACAATTTTTCCTACCTCATCCCCCCATAGCATCACCTCTCCCCCCACACACACACACACACACACACACCATCTGCCACATAACCTACCAACCACAAAACTTACCAGTCACTAACAGTACTTTATTGCAGTGGACATCAACAGAAACCAGAAAACTTGGCACTGCATTTTTGTTGAAGGATAATTTATTGGTGGGGGGGGGGAAATACCTGTCTTTGAAGACTTGCAACAAAGGAAGAATTGGAGAGACCAGGGAAGGGGGACCATACAAGCAAGTCAGGGTTGGACGAGCAAGCATCATTATTTCACTAGAGCTGATATGTCACAAATTCAACCAAGGAATGACTGTTTCTGCCTTAAGGTGAGCATGGGTTCATCACCCTAGTCAGTTGAATACATACCTTTGCAAGTGCACAGTCTTCTGTCTCTGTCCTTACTGATCCCTGAAATAGTACCCCAAAAATGCAGCCTATATGACCGAGTCTGTCTAATCATGGTTAAAACATTCTTAGTGAACTTTCAAGGTTGCCTTCTTGCTGTTATTTTTCACCTTTTGTCTAGAAAAATCAATGTATGCAAAGAGCAAAGCTCACGGATGTGGACAGTTGACTTACTTTCCTCAGCAAAGCACATTGGAAAGTGGTTTGTGAAATTGTGACGTTCTCTTCCAGAAATTAACGTGGTTTTGCACTACATCACCTCTGGTCCCTTGAGATGGGGGATTGATAGTAGTTGTATTTGGAGATTTTTTGGTTTTTTTTCTAACGCTGGCAATTAATCCGGTACAATCGATAACGACGACAGTCACAGTCGGGATTTCGCTGTTAGGAAGTACCCATTGTTCCTGTAACCCCGTTTCGGTTCACATTTGTTCGATGTCGCAAGGCTCCACATCAATTTCAGATCCTTCTTGAACGAAAGATCGCCGACAAAACGACCACTTTGGTCCGACAGGTTATTCTAAGCCGGAGCATTTTGCCTCCTGTTGGGACAGAATCTCAAGTTTTGTCGTCATTAGGAAGAGGGCAAAAGTCTTTTGTGCTTTTGAAGTTGTTTGAAATCTGATCCTTTTATTGAAAAGAAATCAAAAGATGAAAGACAAATCGAAAGATAAAAAGATAAAAGATGAAAGATAAAAGATGAAAGATAAAAGATGAAAGACAAATAGAGTGCTGTAGGTAAGACAGGTTGAAATGCTGTAGGAGGAAACTGTCATGTACTGCATGATACTATTGTGTAGCAAGATATTGTGATGATCCCATGATGGATGAAATTTTTCCCCCCCACCTAACCCCCTTCCCATGCATGCCCCTACTGTACCTCTGTCCTCTACCCATCCTCCTCAGTGTGGCAAACTGGATGAAAATCGGTAGTTCCAATTTTGCCAAACTGTTCTTCAATGAAAGATTATATTTTGCGGATCACAGATTCAAAGAATGTTAAAACACGTACTATTTACGCTCGATATTACTCATCTAATTTGCTATACATGTGACAGTGTCTTTTGTTTCTTGTCAAAGCCAGAAATAGCTAGAAATTCCAAGGTTTTTACGTTAGATGCGCGAAGTTTTATACATCCATGCTACAACAAGGCAGTGCCCATACAACACAACTTCCCCCGTAATTGGTTTTGAAAGAAATCATTCGTAATGCGGGTATGGCAAGAAGCGTTCAGTCCATGTTCATAAGTCATCCGTGTAAGTGATTTCTAATCTTTCTCAAGGATAAAAAAAAAAAATCATTTTTTGTCACACTCCGAAGGCAATGCTTGACACCCACCCCCTCCCATTTTTTCTCTTTTCTTGCGTATTTTGGTGGCGTGCAATCTCCAGTTTTCCATTAGTCAATTTCATTATCAACATTTCCGAAAACTAGTGCAAGGTAACCGTGTCTCTCCCATTTTCACCTTGAATTGCCTCGTTTTCCCTTTTTTTTTCCCCTTTTTTTCCTCCTTATTTGCATGATATACATACACATTTGAGAGAGAACAAAAAAAATTTGGGAGGATAAGGAACCTATGTGTAGCAGTGTAATTTGCCATGCTAGAGTACATAGCAGGAAGAAGTGCAGTGACTTTTACTTTTCTCACGAGTTCTAATTTGGCAGGTCGGTCCCAAGGTAGGAATGTAGCGATGTGCAAGCATCTCAAAGCTTTCTAGAGTGTAAGCATTTGTAATTCCTTCTAGAGCAGGACGTGTCTGCGCGTGTTAAGAAATACTGCATGTCGGTCTCGTTAAACCAAAGTCTTGTTTCAGTGATAGTTTTCTTTACAAAATGAAGTGCAATTTGGTGCTTCTTTGGCTGACACATCTCTTCAGGGACTGTCATCCTGTAAATAAACTTGGATCACATGATCACCTCAAAAGAACAGGTACAAATTGTATTACATTCAGTATGTAGGCCTACATTTACCATTCTGTGCAGTCAACGTACAGCGGTGTGACTCCTGTGGACTCTACCATTCTGAGCCAGGTTGCCCCCAACCAAAAGAGGGTCACTTGCTTTTACTTAAGCACAGTAAAAGGGTACCCTGTTTGGATGGGGAGGGCCTGTGTTTACTGGAAAAGAAAACTTGCACCAGACTTAACAAGGCAATATACATGTTTCTCGTGATAGAAAATACAATCCAAATGTTCCAAACCAAGACTGCCTGCGTCGATGGTATGGAACTTTTTGGTACAGTACCTCTTAATAGGGGGCCCCTTTGGCCCCCCATACACCTATCATTAGCTCTCGTCTGCAAATGATAACACTGAATGTCAAATGATAGCTTTGACATACAATATTGCAATGATGCCTCATATCTTACTTGGATTTTAGAATCGTTGGCTTTTTTTCAGCTCGTGGAGTCTCTTTCATTTTTTTTTCTCATGCATGACTTTTCTTAAAGCAGCATAGGTATATACTTATGAAATACGTTTCACATGACTATTTGCACTGTCTTTCACCAAATCGTGCAGGAGCATAAGGAGATTTGTGGTAGAAAATGTTCTGCCGATGACATATCCTGTTAGACAGTGCCCCAGTAGAGAAAAAAATCATGTTGACACCAGCAAGGAAGTATTCACGAGTGTACATCTTTTATGCCTTCCCCTAGCTTGAACATGGAATGTTGTTTTGTCGAAGGTAATCAATGTTTACCTGGACTCTGCAGGTAGACATTGATGTCCTTCAACCAAAAATATAAATCTTATAAGTTTGGCATACGATGTGAATACTTGCCATTTTCTACTTGATCTGTCATTTTATTGATTGTGCAGCATGCTTGTATTTACTACACAAAGTATGCCGTACTTGTTATGCTTCATCTTCATACTGCTGTCTAAAGTGAGTGCAGTATGTTATACTTGTTATTCTTCATGTTGGTACCACTGTGTATGATTAGTATGCAATAAAAGGTCATATTCTTTGACTTTCACTACTGCGTATGATGAGTATAGATCACTCTGTCGTATGATGCTCACACAGTATACTGTCACATAAACCACCTCCTCCAGTGCACATGAGTCGTGTGATCAACAAGGACAATAGGAACAAGTTAAAGCTACCGTTATTTTTCTCGAACAATTTACTGTGTGTTTCCATTGTTAAAATTAAAATCGTGGTAAAAATCGTTTTTGAAGAAAATAAAACAATTTCACACTGGAGTTAAAGTATTGAAGAACGATTAAACATTTCACGCACAGTTTGACCGGTGAAACTGCCGAGACTTAATCCCATTTTCCTACTGCACCCTTCATTTACAGAAGCCCATTGTCATTGCAGCAGGTTTTGTGAAATTTATTTGCTTTTCAAAGCTCTTCTCAATGATATTCTCTCTCTCTTGACAAACCCTCCTCTGTCCCAACTGTGGTTAACAAATTGATGTCGGTGTGTTCTGTGTCGTCTCAGTCCGTCCGGATTTCTCCCGGAAATGATGACTTCCTGCTGGTTTTTGGAAAGGAGTGTCTACGCAACCCCCGTCAGGAGGGCTGCCGATGTCGCCATGGCAACCAATAGGTACCCTCTCATTTTATGATTGTGTCATAAATCAAACGGTAGTATGCAAGAGGGGAAAGACCATCCTTCTGCACAGCTTCACTCTCTCGTTCTCTCTCTCTCTCTGTCTTCCTGATAGAATAATATCAGTAATCATTCTGACATCTCCGACAGATCAACGTGAGGCACCTGGGAAGGTCTCTCAGATAGGCGAGCACAGACTCGCGCTGGGGAACAAAACCACCATATCCTTACCTGGCTCCCCCCCAAAATAGCCCACTGCCATCAAACTGTTACTTTATACCAGAAGTCAAGGAGGACTGATGGCCTTTTCCCTAAAGTTCCCCATCAATTCTCATCTTGCACTCTCCTACATCTTTTGGTATTAACATTCTGGTATTATTCTTGGTCTCTCTTTGCGATCTCTACTCCTATAAACCTTCAAGACGCTTTAGTGAGTTTATTTCGTTCTTTAAAGAGTTTGACGTTTTGCTAGTGTGACATTCTCACTGCTGTAAGACACAAAAGTCTGACTTTTTCTTCAGGCTTGTGAAAGTCACCTTATTTGTATGCCATCCGGCCTTCCCGCCGGTCAGCGGTAATCTCATCATGGTGCAGTGGCGTTGTCACTTTATCGGAGGGACGGACCAAAGCTGTGCTGGTCATGGAGGCTGGAAGGGAATATTTAGGCAATCAGAAGTATAGACCATAGTCTGGTGGTGCTGTTGATCAAGAGGGTAGAAAGGGGGATGACAGCATAGGGTAACAATTTTTGCAAAAAATTTGTATCTATATCAATTTCCATCACCATCACTAGACAATAAGGAATGGTTTGCACTTTGAGTCCCTTAAAGGCCTACATGTACACGCCAGCAACATTTCTAAAACATTTCTGCAACATGCAGTAGAAATGTTACCTCCTTTAACAGGGTAATGCCTTCATACATGGCAACAGTCTCAAAACCTTCACTTGAAACCTATGGGTTAAGGGGATGAAAAGTAGAGAAATCAGTTGCACTTAGAATTGGAAAAGTAAATTTCACCTCCTCTTGACGTTAAGAAAAAAAAGAAAAACGAAATTAGCAGCAAGGTTAGGTCTTGACAGTTAATCAAGTAGCTCTTTTTATGACAGGATAATATATTGCTTATCTCCTGTGTAGTATTCTGTTGCATGTATCTATGTTTTATGCATCAGTTTGGAGATGCAACATGCAAAAAACTGAAGTTGGAGACCAATTAAGCACTCACCTTAAACCAAATGTACCATGCTATGTCAAAACTTGGTCCAAATCAACTTGAACCATTGACGTTTTTAAGTCTGTCATTGCGAGACTCTCATGTACAGACAAGTAATGAAGATTTTTTTTGGTTTTCTTGTTTGTTTATGTTTTTAAGAGAAAAGCAACATCGAAAAGGTCAAAATAACCAGCCAACCTCTCTGATGCCCAGAAACATTTGGAAAGTTGCGTTGCCATACATTGCTCTTCCTTGATGTTTGGTTTTTTGGAACATGTTTCCATTCTGCGAATATTCAAATTCCTCTAATGTACATTCTCATACGACAAGATACCCTTCTTCACACATATTGGTTAATATTTGACCGAACATGTGGCCTCAGCAATTTGACAGATATGCGAAAAGTCTCTGGCAGTTTCCCTTCATGTCCCCCGTGGACGGAGCCACCCTCCGCCAGTTCGTTTTAAAGAGCCTACATCTGCCGTCTGAGTGATCTGTTCCCTCTCAGTTTTGGAAATGCTCTTCTTGAAAGCAGAGCAAGTGGGACGAAGGTTCTTGTCCCACTTTTCGGGGAAGAGGGGGTGTGAAATCATTCCCCAGAGAGAGTGGATAAAAGCAATTGTGCTCGGTATGATATTAAAGCCAAAGACATTCTGGAATCTTATCCATGTGGAGCAGGTTGAAACATTGCCATCCAGACATCTTGACATGTTACAATTTTAGATCAGTGTTTGAAAAGCAGATGGAAGAAATTAATAATGTTCAATGAGTTGTGTTGATGTGGAAGCAAACCTTAAATGCTTGAAAACTATAAAGTGAATTGATTGATTAATTGATCGATTGATTGCTTGTTTGCTTGCATGCCTTATTCATTCATTACATTCATTCATTTATAGAATAATTAAGGTAATGGTAGGTCATTGGCAATTCACTTTTCAGTTGTCAAGCAATACTGTGGTGTGTGACTGTGTATCTGCAGAAAAACCAATCGTTTCCAATGACCTATGAGTGTGACATGAGTTAAATTTTGCATGATGGGAATTTGACTTTCAGTATCAGCTACATCAGAGCACATAGATGGGTCTATCAATGCTAGAAGCTATATAGCGTAGCTCATTCTTAACCCAGGAAAGGGGGACATTAATTTTAGGGGTGTACAGTAGTTGTGAGAAACTGTTATGTGAATATGAAGCTGCTGAACTTCAATGGAAAATGTTATAATATGATGCAATTTATTTGTACTAGACACAAAAATGATTATTTTGAAACTTGGTGTAATTCCCATGTACATTCACAAGATAATGATACAGCATATGCCTCCTGCAAGTATGCGCTCTTTTTAGTATTCACTTTCAAACGCCCTCGTCTGGAGTCCTATCATTCTATGACTGTTACTTAAAACTCGCAGAACGCTACAACATGCTGCAGAGGTCGAGCCTCCCGACGTTTTTTCTGGCGTCACATCATCCACAGTGCTTGGGTTCACCATCTCCTTTAAAGGAGAATAGGTAGTCGTGAAAAACATCCTACATCATGTTCTCCGCAGCTTCCTTCTAAAATCACTTATTCATCTGCTTCCTGTCGAAATGTCAGGTAAAAGCTACCTCGGGGTGTTGAAATCTTCGCCAGAAATTCCTTGTGTCAAGAGAAACTTCTGGTTTTCAATCCATTACACCCTAAAGGCGATGATGTTACAGTGAGTTACATTAGCGCTTTGATGACGTCCTTTGCCGGACTCTCTCTTTTTACCATTGACATCTGAGGCTCACGAGTTAAAACATTACTACCGGTTGATCAAGCCAAGCTTTTGTTGAATGTTGAAATATTACAGATCACGTAAAATAGAACATCCAGCCAGTTCATTGCAATATACATGTACCTCAAGTGTTGCTATTAAACCAGATGGAGAAGCATGTTGGAATCTTGGTGTATGAGGATAGTTTTTATAGTGGCTTGTACTCATTGAAAATTTAATCTTACTGTAATTAGGTACAACGCTCTGTTAAAATTCATTTCAAGAAGCTTTTTCTTCAGCCGAGTTTCTTGAGTCCTCAAGTATCCTTCAAAGGCAATAAACTTTTGTTACTGGCGTAGAAAATTCCAAGTCATGACGAAACTCTTTGCCTTGTACAGGGGCACTTAAATGAAATCTTGAAGACATCTTTCACAAATTAACAGTACGGTTATACCACAAACTGTTAATTAATAGCATATATGTGTTCAGTATAAGCACACAGTCACATTACCAAAACAAGCAACAGTAATCTCTGTCAGGGAGCCTACACTTTACTGTATATAGGGTGTGAGGCTGTATAGGTAGCTAACTCTGGGTGCTACAGTAGCCACATGTAATCACATACACCATAACGTTACTAAATGTGAATTCAACCGAGAGGTTGTGAACAAAAAGTTTGACCCCTCGAGAGTGTTGATAATGAAATTGAGAAACAAGGAAGACAGTGTACATTTGCAGTCACAGTGGGTGCCATGGCTGTTGCAATGAACCGTCTTTTCAAGTGAGCAGTAAGGGTGACTTTGCAGCTTATATTGGTGGAAGAACGGTCGTGAGGATTCCAAGTCAAACGACGCAAACCTACTGATACAAGTCGTACTAGTGTAGCGTTCGTGGGACCGGAAAGTGTTTGCTTGAGTGTGGGGAAGATTGGAGGGGAAGGGTTGATAGTTTCGGTGAAGGAGTAGCGGTAAGTGTACATTTTGGAGAGTGAGTTGAACAGAAGGCTTTTGTTTGCAGACTTAATCCAAATAGAAAAATGTCATATCAACTACTTTAAATATATGTGTATACCGTTGATTTGTTTCATTCAGTTTGTTGTTTTCCCTTGGAATGGGATGGCTTTTACCGGACACTCGTAGCCCGATAAAAGCTGTCTGTCGGTGTGACGTCACGAAATAATTAGTATAAATTTGATTTTCTCAGTCATGCGATACAAATCATTTAT
>VJOZ01003661.1:0-13119 GCA_009801055.1 Stichopus horrens | reverse complement strand
AAAGACCTTACCAAAATTCTGGAGATGAAATTTCACTGTTTTTTACTTTTTGCCTATGCACGCAATCACTTTAAGTATACAATGAGAGGCATCAGTTATAGGAAAATGTGTATAATGAGTGCATTCAGTTATAGGGAAGTTTTCCTTAGATCCCACTTTCCCCCATATTACCTTACCACCAGTTTGGCCCTCTCCCAAACAAAGGACTTGGGTACACCAGCGACTTGCTAATATCCAACGAGCAGACCTATCTATCGTCTAACTTGAGCTATTACAGAACTACATTCTTGGCGCCACTGGTACCAAAAAACACACCTCACTCTGCCCCTTTCTAGGCCACCTGTGTCAAACCTTGCTGGGATTTCTAGTTTCAGCATATTCTCGCCTTTTCACAGTCACCTCTCATGAGAGAAGAAGCACCCTCAACAAAGCCAATCATCTCCTCTCCCCCCATTATAAATGTCACCATTAAAAACAAAACTCATGACCCCTATGACTCCCCATCAATTTTGACCCACTGCATGAGTTTGAGGATTGCTAAGGTGAAGTCGCTTTGCCAATGACAGCAACTTTTCTGAGGGGGAGGGGATATTCCCAGAGAGCTACCAAGTTGAAAGGTTAATGGAGGTTGTAAACATGTCTTTTCAATCTATAAATTGGCTCTGAATGCCATAAATGACAACACCTTCACAGTTGCACAACACAGTTTGAGGAGTACAGATAGAAGAGAAACATGTAAAAAAGAGAGGGAACCACAAGGTTGGATTGAAAGACAAACACCCACACTGAATGACAAAAATCAACACAGTCGAAAAGAACCTGAACGTGGTATTGCAGCTGTTCAGAGTCACGTTGTTCAAAATGTACAACCCAAGTAAAAAAATAAAAAAAGTAAAACTGACTCAAATACTATTACAAAGTAAGTATGATAATAAACCTCTAAAGGGATACCAAATAATCCTAAAGAAAAACTTTGGAAGGGGATATGCAAGGTGATAAGGAAAAGGAACCTATATAGGGATACCAGGTAGTTCATACATGGACCCTTTTAAAGGGAAACCACATAATAATAATAATGGAAATCTGTGTCGCATGCAATGGCAGTTAAACACTCTGATGAAAGTCTGGTTTGAATCTCAAAACTAAATGTGGCAATGTGATTGATAATTTGCCTCTAAAACAAACAGAATTCATCAGTTTTCTATGAGAAGTTGCATTCAGTAGACACTACAATGTGCAAACCACCCTGCTAATGCTAAAAAATTGATTCATATTCATAGACATATTAGTGATCACCTTTCCTCTTGTATCCATAGTGATGGCGCAGCGATCACAACCAGAATTAAGGCTGTTCGGTTAAAACCGGTTGTTTGATTCCGTTTTTGGAATTTTTGAGAAACCCCAAAACCGGTTACTAGGAAAAAAACGGTTAGTAACTGAGCATGATTTTTGTTCCATTTCAAAGTTTACAGCGATAAGGCATTCCACACTTTCTAATGGAAAGTTTCTACTTATGGCTGGTGTGTTGAAGGATTTGTCGAAAAACTTGAGTTTTCGTTTACCTTTTAACCAACAGTTGAATGAATTCTTAACTCCGTGTGCGTACGTAAGTGCGTTATGCATATGGTCAGAGTATACTTCGAAAAAAAAATACGGTTTGGATGTAAAGACCGGTTTTTTACGGCCACCAAAACAGGTTTCCAATTATTTACTAACCGTCAAAGCCTTAACCAGAACGCCGGGACATTTTTAGGACTATGACACAACTACCTATTGCCCGACCGTACTGGTGAAGTGAGAACAGCGTTTGGGTACACAAAACTTCAAGACATCTCCGAAAGGAGGAAGTGGAGAAACTACTGTCCACAAAGATTTTCAGTGAAATGACTGGAATGATACCCTAACTGACAGCTGACTGTATTTCACACCTTCGTGTCAGACTGGCCTTGAATATAAGAAAACATTGCCTTTACCATTCTCAGTCAAAGATGTTGACAGCCTCAGTACATTACCAGATATGATATCGCTATGATTATTATCTATGACATCATCCATGAAATCGTTCTAAAACATCCTTCCAACAGTTTGGAAAACTGATGAGACGGGGCCTCACCAGCTTGCATTCGCTCCCATCTCAGAAGCTGTCACTGTGGTAACTGAAGAAGGAAATCTACACAGCCAGATAACTGTCCCTCTGGGCTCTAACATGTTGCATTGTCTCAAGAATAAAATTGACTCTGGGGACATTGCATACCTAGCATTACGGTAAAATGGAAAAGTGAGCATGTTTACATTGCAACACAGTGAGTCGTGCGATTTCATGAGGTGCATCCTCCTTGGCCTTCATTTCACTGTTTCAACTGGGGATAGGCTTGATAAGTAAGTCCATGATGTTTTGTTATAGTTATTTACAGTCGCTCTAGTTCCTAAAAATCGCGGTGGTGGACACAAATCACTGCTTCGAATCCCCATTGCCCCTGTGTTGGGCAGAGTAAATGGTCTGGGGCTGGCACAGAGCAAAAAAAAAAACTGCTGCTAAACTTACAGTCCAATTCCTTTTTATTCCAATATTGCATCCAATCACAGGGTTTAACTTTGACACAAATTTGTCACAAGATTGAGTTTGCACGTTTGAATCTTATACCTCCGTCTCTTTTTCCCCACAGTTTTGAAAAAGAGCTGATCCTAGATGCCACCTACATGCCGACAATTGCAGTTGGAACTGCATCTAAAATAATATCACTACCTTACCTCGACGGACAAAAACGGACAGATGAGTACGCCCTTATAAAAAAAAAGGATCAGTTTAAGTCATTTTAAAAAATTAATGTGAAAGTTCCATCATCTTGCCCGGCGAGGCTGCCTCTCGTGCTAACACCTCGAGAGGAAACAATGTTTAAGCGGCTACGGAGACTTCGTAATGTGATTAGTGTACTTGATTACCAAGCTAATTACCTTGTGATGGGGAACCCTCTCTCGATCGAGAAGATTTCAATAATTGGATTCCAGTATTGCATTTGTTTGTAATTGCTTAATTAGACACCCAGTCAATTTAATAAAAATGTATCAAACGCAATATCCTCACTGGAATGTGCAGCCGAGGAATACGCCATTACTGGCACAAACCATTTTCAAAAACAACGGCTTAGTCATACGAGACTTCCTGGGCTGTCAAATTTGATAAATTGAGCGGTAATTGAGCTTAGATGAGCCTGGTTCGCCTGGTAAACGTGTGGCTTGTTTATGAGTTTGTTGTATTCAACATTGCCATTATCTAGTCATTAAGTAGATGATGACAAAGATCAAATAAGGTTTTCCTCCAATCTCTCAAACTCTCTATATCTCTGTCTTCACTGCAACCTCATACGAGTGTTGATGTTCTCTTTATATTTTCGTTTTCTCATTTGTGTGCGTGTGTGTGTCTTGCAGAAATGGACATGCAGCTGCTGTTGCTCCAGGTGTATCCTGCTGTCTAGTGGGTCTAGGGCAAGTGTGGTTAAATAGTGGTGTTCAAGATAAGATGCTATCACTCCTGAAAAATTACTGCCTACCCAATAATTAATTTTCCTCAGTCTTGTTTTTTTTTAAAGTAAACATTCATGTCTTCATACAGGTTCAATACATTAAGTGCACAAGATAACAGGCAGAATTATGCTCTTGTAATTGGTTAAAAACACAAGGTTGATATTCTACTTAGCTTACGTATTTTAGTGGTGTTAAGAACTCGTCAAAGACAGTTTGTTCATTGCATAATCTTCTGTTTTCGAACCCACTGGCATATCCTGATGTCTCTCAAGATGTAGGCTAAATTTTTATTCACACAAGCATTGTGCAATTACAGAGAGAATGTGATGGAGCAAAGATGAAGAGGTGAAACGACAAGATGAGATTAAGGGAGGGAGGACAAAGATGAAAACAGTGAAAGGAAACCCCAGAGCAAAATGAACAAAACAAAATCCGACAACTAAACTCAAATTGACATTAAGTACAAACCGCAAATTACATCTGGACTTATTATATCTAGACATTCACCAAACGTTTCTGAAGAGCAAAATAGTTTTTCATTAGTATTCAGTCTTAGGATCATCTGGTATATGGTTGCACTGAACGAAAGTGGTTTGCTTCCCATTAAGCGGGTTAAGATATTGAAATGCTGATGTGCAATTTGGCGTCTTCGGCAAGTCTCTACAATCGTACTGTGCACAAGTACGTTTACAGGAAGCTCTCCACTTGATGTGACCCTGGGGCCCACCTGTTCCAACTTTTCTGGTCATCCTAAAAACTCCACTGATTAACTCTGACATCTCAATCCCAAAATACTTGCATCACTAATTAGTCAGAACAATCTGAGAAATTAATACATCGATTGGTGAAGATGGCAGAATGGAAAAATAATACAGCAAAACAAAAAGACTAATATGACAAGCAGACCCGGAAAAGCCAAAACAGAGGAGGAAGGGAACCGCGGCCGGATTGGACGATATCAGGCGGAAATAAAATGTTCCATTATGACTTGGATGAGATGTAATGTAATGCAAGACGAGGGTCTCCAGGGAGGTTCTAGAAAAATGACAAACTTCCCAAAGCAGAGCAAAATGATACAGATGATGACTTTGGGAAGTTGTCAAGGGACTTGTAATTAGTAAAGAGACTATGGCAGAAACTGGGTAACCAGACACTATGGATAATTGCTAGGACGGATTAGAAACTGGATAAGTACTGCGAGTTGGCAGACACCTTCAGCCTTCGTCGCGGGAGCAGCGAGACATACGCTAGGCGCCGATAAGTTGCCCGGAGACGATCTTTGGTATGCTTGAGAAAATTGGTAATAATTTCGACTCATTCCAAGATTTGTTTGTGGGAGAAAAATTACTTGCGAGACATTTGTGGGTACACAAAAAAGACGGAGACCTACTTCTTCGAGAGTTTGTCATGTTCTACGATCGGTGGAAAGAGTTGGAGGAGAGAATCAACCATATTGACATCTCTGTTTCCTCTTTTACTATCCTATTTAGATAACAGAACCATCTGGAAAAAAAACTGCCAAATTTTCACTTTTTCCAACAAAATGTCACAGTTTTATCGTACGCCATGCCGCAGAAGCTATAAAACAATGAAGAGGGTAATGATTTTACCCTGGTTAAATTCAAATTAGTTGAGAATTTGCTCTCTATGACTTTGAGTGGGGGTGGGGCATGTGATACTATCTTAATCTTGATACAGAAAGGGTGACAGAGTTCATACAATAGGTTGAACCAGGACAAAATAACTAGCAGAGAATTCGATATAGCAGCGAGGAGGGGGTAAAACGAGTCATTACTGTGGGCACCTAAATAGGCACATACTCTTCTAGAATTCTACATTTAAGAAACCCTCATTTGAAGAAGTGAAGTGTTGTACATCAAAATGTTCCACCCCAGATGTTTACATGTGCCAGATACATTGTCAAGCTTTGCTGTTACTTTCAAGAGGTGGCTAATTCTAATGAAAACTATGATGTCCGCAGATGACATCACAAAATGACCTTCACAATGAACTGGAACTTTTGGACCATTTGATGCACCATCTTTCCCTCCTCCACCCTTTCCGACAGGACCCACGATACGACTGGTCAAACAACTTACAATGAAAAAATCAATCATGTCTGCAGAATGGTCATTTGTGATCAACAGGCAGAGATTTGTCATTCTTTTTCATCCAACCCATAGATAGAAAAGATATTTTTTCATTAAATTTGCCCCAAAGAGTAACGTTTGCTTTGCAAAGAAAAACTATCATAATATACTGGATCTCAGTCGATTGGAAAATGTGAATCAAAAAGAATCGGTCAAAGTTGTGTTCATTCATCTAACTGACTTTGAAGTAGTGACTCCAAACTATCGGTCATTTTTCTTCAGAGTTTCAAATTCACATAAGCACTCCTGTTGGGGTTTGATGAAAAATAATGCCAACAGAATTAATACATACATCAATACAAGCACACAGTCACCCCCAAAACACTACCATCCATTCATTATTTTCTATTTTTCATTGGCATCTTGTTCAATTGCAAATCATAACAATCTCTTTTTTGACAGTATGATTCAGTATGCCAACATTTCCAAGTTTTATATTGAAAAAAAAAAAGACTGAAAAAATTGCAAAATAAACATGTATATGGAGTGTCATCAAGATTTTTTTAAAAAACTTGTGCAAATTTTTCTGGTCTCTTGATAACCATGGTAAATGGGTTTTAGAGCAACAGCTTTTTTCGGAAATATTTGAAAATAAGCTTTCTTTCTTTTNNCCCGGAGGAAGGAACTGATTGAAAAAAAGCTGCAAGCAAAGATGTTGGAAATTGAAAATATTCAGTTGTTATGAAGCTACTGTCATGCTCCTACCATGACACTGTTAAAGGAGAGATTGGAAAGTCATGAGGAATATGTTCAAAAAAATCTTTTCCATGTAGTCTTTTGAAGAATTAGTGATTAAAATGGACACTGAATTAAATGTTTATGATGAAAATGTTTCAGAAATGGATTAACTGGCCAAATAATTGATAACCAAAAATGAAGGAAAAAAAAGAGAAAAAAACCACCTCACATCAACATGAAAGTTTGAACATTACAGTTGCCCAAAAAGTGGTGACACATGACTAAAATGTATCTGGATGTCAAAAGATCTGATTATAATTTAGTCTATGCAGAGTTTGATAATTTTTTTTGGGGGGTGTCACAATATTTTTAAGTATCTGATTAATTTCTACTAAAGCCTGCACAAGTCTATGATGTCATGTATGCTACAGAGATAGGTCATTCTCAACACAATTCTTCTGCCTTTAACATACCTTTTACTTTCACACCATGAAAGAAATTGTCAGAAAGTGTATTATTGGGTTTTTTGGTAATTTTTGCTGTTAAGTTTACACAAATGTCAAAAAAAAAGAAAAAAAGAATCAAAATCGATTTTAGAAAAATCAAAATCAGCACACTAGGCTTAATACATCAATGTGTAGCCACAGAATACTTCTGTGATTGGAGGATAAATCACACTGTTTAATTGAGTAACATTTTCCAGTCACAAATAATATGATGGCAAAACAGAACAACCAAAGAGGGTTCCATTCGATAGCGACTGGTCTGAATTGGCTTCTTGGGTTTCTTCAGAGTTGCCACTGACTACCGGTCTTCATATCACGGACTGTGATTTTTTGCAGCCTTGCTAACTCAAAAACAGCGAATCTTGCTGATTCGAACTCTTTTGGATTAGTCTCAGTGGTAGAATTAGGCATTTTACCATGAACATACCATGATACACCTTGACCAAGCCTGTGTTGGGGTGCTTTCTGACAAAAGCCATCACTACAAGCAATCGCCAAAAACTGAAGACCCGTCTCGCAAGATTTTAATAGATTTACTTAACAACCTCAGAAGTGTAGTTTCCTGACAAAACCACAGTTCTGAGTGCCACCATGTGAGGATTTGTTTTGTAAAATTTTGACGCTACTGCTATTGTGAAATCTAGGCAGTTCACTTGGTGAGCAAAATATCATTTGCTGCCACCTGGAGATTCTGATTTTTCAAAAAATTTTTACTTCACTTCCCCCACTCACTGGTTGTGAGTGGAGGAAAATACATGGTTGAATGGACAGGACTGGTTCAATGTCTGTTTTGGTCTGTGGTGAAGTAATAATTCTGATGGTCTCAGAAATATGTGCATCGCGTGTTTGCCTATGATGTAATTAGCGATGATCCAAAAATTGATAAGTGTTTCCCTTTGGGTGTGGTGGCAATCTCGAGTAAGTTTAAAACCTCTGAAACATTCCACATGCGATTACTCTTTTTTTTTAGAGGTAACAAAAGATGTTTTTCCACTCTGCATCAAAACTGAAACAGGTATGATGTTATTTTTTTTTTTATTAAGGGGCACCCTAGGTTGTTTATTATCCTGAAGCTAACCACTACCCACAGTAACTAATTCTCCAAACATCAACAGAAACAGTGGGTTGTCTAGGATTCCTCGTCAAATGTGACTGCTGCAGATAGGTACAATCCAAACTCCCCCCTTGGAACCCCAGCAGCCATCGTCCAACCTTTGACCTTTTCAAATTCGATCGTCATGTCCACTCCCCCAACAGTTACCACCTTCTTCTTCCAGAGCAAGTAGAGCATGCAATATCCTTGCACCCTCTACCCCCCTTGGGGGATGCAACCATTTCCAGCTATCCTCCCAAATACTATCCTCAAATTCAACCTGTCAGCTTAGATAAGCCTGTCTAACTCAGACTAATGGGACACTTGTTGTGCTAATTTCCTGTCAATTTGAGCAAATTACTGCTAGCTGAGTGCCAAACCCTGGTGCCTACCTGCTCAAATCAACTTTGACGTGCTCAAGGAGCGCTTCAACACAGTCCTTAGTGTTATGATTACGACATTATTCTTAATTTAGATCTCTTTACTGAATATCTAAAGGGCTCTGCTCAATCTCATTAGGGAAATGACTAAGTTGATGGCATTAGCGAAAAAAAAAAGCCGAAATGTAACTTATCACATTAATCTAGTGAAAAAGACTACACTTTCTTTGGGGGTGGCCCTCTCGTTGAAACGCTGTACCCCGCTAGCATTTTGAACAGGCAAACAATGAAAATGACTGTTCCTCCAAGCAAAATGAAATCAAGCAATCCCATCGGGAAGGAAAACAAACAGGAATTCCTGAAAGCACCTTTGGGGAACAGTTAAATGCGATTCCCCGATGCAGCTAAATTTTTGCAATTTCCATCACATGATTGCAAACACAGGGTTAGTTTTATTGCAAAGTTGGTTACAGGGCACAGGAGGAAGACTTGTCAGAGACTCAAAACAAGCATATTTCAACTAGACAATTTACTTCAATTTCAACCAATCTTCTTCAAATTTAAAAACTCTGTGAATGTGACCCTTGGGGCTAGTCGTGGCCTAGATTAAGAGAGCTGATAAAAACTCATTCACTACTGGATTATAGCGGTGGCTGGGGTCTCTTTCATCCGGGGCAGCTTGGGCTTGGCAGGCATTTTTTTTTTTATCAATTACTGTGAGCGCAACCTACCTCCCCCATTGATCCAAGGATAGATGAAAGTTAATAGCAGCACTTTGTGCACACAGCTGACTGAAACATGACATACTTTTTTCAAAGCCCTGTGAATTCAGAAGCTTTCGCTTACAGCAGACAGATGCCTGTCCAAACTGCACTTACTATCTCATCAGAATGTTTGCGTAAACCTTTTAAAGTTAGGTGTCAAAACCACCGCAATTATTGTCCAATCTTGCAAATGCAAACACCACGATACTTTTCCCCTCTTTCTGTCGCTCGTCAAAGGCACACATCGTTGGGACAAAAGGAAAAGGTTCTCTTTTGAAGGCATCAAAGTTGCAAACAGTGTACAGCACGAATACAAATACTGAAACTGGATTCATCCGTAATCACATGCAATCTACATTCAAAATGGTGGTACAACATGACCAGCTGTGCGACTACATTGTCCACATTTTAAAAAACATGATCTCATTGATCTAAAAAGAGTCTCATCTAACTTGTCTTGTTACACATTAGATTGGTCCACTTGAATAACTGTGACTATTATTCCAACACATACACTATCACAAAGATGTAATGGAAGTGTACCTTTTGGAGTGTCTTCTCTGTAGGAATGGTGCAAAGAAATTATTGCAGATCTCCCTGTGGTTTTAAAAGAATAGCGATCCGCTCTACCACCTGACCAAAGTCTTGCACAATCATTTACTAGCCACAAATCTGAGCACCATGTATCAAATTTTCATGTCACATTCCAGCTTTCTATTCATACCAGTGTTTGTCTTTCAAAGCATCATTTCTTCAAGGTGACCGACTGACGTTGAATGTTGACCAACTGGTTTTACTTAAAGACAAGAACTCATCACCGGGACAGTTTCAATTCCCCCGACCACTTACGTCTAGTCCCTCCCACAGCTGTCTCAAATTTTTCAAGATGTGTAATTAACACAATGGATAACTGTGCACACTGTGTAATGAGAGCAACCCTGCATCTTTTTAAAATTTGCTGTCAATCAAGGAGTAGAACCAGTTGAGAATTCTGCTATCCAGAAGCCAAAATATAAGCTTGTGGTGATGAGTTACTGCCTTTAAGAGACCTGTAGGTGAATCACACTTACACTGTGTGTCACTTCGACTGAACGAAACCTGAATTGTCGATCAGGTTTTACAGGTCAAACCTTGACCTGAATTCAAGCAAAGGGCCAAGGGGGGGGGACGACAATCAACTTACCTGGAATGCTTTGTGTTGTTCCCTGTCACGAGACTGCAAGATAAGATAACATATCCAAGATTAAGAAACTATGATGCAAAATGGGAAATCAAGAAGATTACGAGAAAACCAGCTACGCTCCCGCAGCTGGAATTAAAAGAACTCTGAAGTGATCCTTCAGCAGATAGCAATCATAACAAGTCATTTCAGGAATACATCTAAATCGATACTGACTACATTGACACGTAAAATACAATCCTACCCCTTCTTTGTATCAGATATTGAATATAGGCCTCAAGCTGAACTGCAGAACTTTTAAACTACTCGCTGAACAAGTGCATACTAATAACTGAGACACTACAACAATGAATTCATGACTGCAGGTTGTTTTTTTTCCTTAATTTTTTCCCCACAAGTAAATACTCAAAAATGAGAGCTCAGATACTAGAGATGACCAAAATGAAGTCAACTCCAACTGCACTAAGCATTAGAACACATCTGTTTAAAAGAGCTTTTCCATCTTTACCCCATATGTTAAGCAAAGCAGGGCTTTCTATAGTCTTTGTACTGTTGTGCATACAGGCCTACACACAGGCTAGACTATCACCCCATATTGCTGATAAACCGTACCATAACCTTTCTGACACGACTAGAAATTCACGCCAGAAGACGCTGTCCATAAGGTAATTCATATGCACTAGGCTAGTACTGTAGCTGAATTGCCATATTGACAGTTACATTAAACATTTGACATTTATAATAGCAATATTGTAAATTCCTGCAAGGGACTGGAGATTTTGAACTAATTGAAATATAGGCCTGATGCTACAAATGTGATACTACGAGGAATCGCGACGTTAACTAACTAACGTCCAAAGTTCTACCTGCCAACAACATGTGTGACTAATGATAAAGGCATTAGTTTCAAAGACTGCATACGTAAGGCTAACTCAGCCAAAAAATGGTGCACAATTTCTGTAGAAGGCTCAACGCCCTTAGCATCACTAGTCGGTGCTAAATTTGTGGTTTCATCACACAGCAGAAGTATGTGCCAAATCCTGCAGGATGCAGACCTACAATACAACCATCTCACTCATATCAGGGGAATATTATATATAGGGGGGTCTACTGGAGACTCTAATCCCCCCAAAATTATGCTAATCACCTAATACTTAGGCAAATGATTTATACATGTAAATTATCTTTCACCTTCATTTTGTGAGAAAGCGTTTGAAACACGAAATCTCAAAACAAAGAATGTCAGGATGCCTTTAACAAGGCCCAAAGGAGTGGCATTTCCTTGATATCTGCAGGCTTTTTTGCAAAGAATGTTCTGGTACACTATGCGCTTGCCCACAGTGGCACTCCACTCCTGGTACGCTACGTGCTAACCCACAGTGACACTCTGCTTAGATGGTAAAAGATATATTAGCACACCCAAAGTAATGTGCCTAGAACCGTGTTTGAATGTTGATATCTGACTTACCAGTTGAGGAGAAGCAGATGGCAGGAGGGTGCCCCCTACGATAGGTGCCGGGGGCACGAATGCGTGGGTATGTTGATGTTGGTGCATATGCTGATGCATGTGAGTCTCTCTCATAAAGGGCATGGGTGGGGGGTACGAGGACATGCTCTGCTGGTTGTGGATGAAGCGATTGTTCAACTCCTGAATCAGCTCCTGTTGCTGGTTCGTCGCTGGAAGAGACGATGGAAGTACTAGGCACGTTGGAAAAATATCATGGAAGACGAAGGGGAGACACATTCTCCCAAGACAACGAGCAATTCAACCAGCATTACATGGGCCACTATGCCACATCTGTGTTAAACCATACAGCAATCTTTGTCACATGTGTAACTGAACTGTATGTACACTACTTTTGGAATTAATTGAAGCATCAGAATCCTTCCAAGTTTTATCATACAAAAACAAAGTTTGAACACATAACTGATTCCTTGGAGGGACTACCCAAAGATCTTGCCAACATTCAAACACAGAAACAGTTCACACACAAAACACAATCACAAACACATTCACACACAAAAAAAGCACTAGAAAAATCTTTCACTGCCTGTGAGTGATTTAGAGATAACAGTCATTTCAAAATAGGAAAGTAAGAAATTGATAACAATAACACAGACATGAGAGAGTGACGAACATGGGCAAGTCAGCTACGTATTGGTGTCACAACACAGTACTGTTGATGAGGTTTGTCTCCTTACTTTTTGTGTGACCAGAGGGGGCAGAGTCAGTGTTTATCCACAATAGTTCACCTAAACTTTGCCTGACGATGAACAAATCACAACTTTTTTTCCGTGAGAGAGACCACTGCCCTGAGAAGTAAATCGAAGTTTGCAAGTGAACAAGGCGGCCTACAGTAGAAGACACATTTCACTTACCTTTAGAATATGGAAAGCTGGGGCCAGTTTCAGCTCCAAATGGGTTAGCGGTGGGAGCAGCCGGTGTGGGCATTGGTAGAGCTGTGGACGTCAGAGGTGTCTGGGGTCTCACAGAAGTGGCTGAGAACATACTATGGGGATTTTGATGAGGAGGTTGCAGGCACGGTGACAGTCGGTATGACGGAACTGTACCTTGCACCGTACCATAAGGTGGAGGATGGTGGGAGGCGGGACGAGGAGGTTGAGAGCCACTGCTTCCAGGCTGACTACTGGAGAAAGATAAAATGAGAGATAGTCATTGGTGATAAATAGTTTATACACTGTCATACCTCTAAGAGAAAGATCGTAATCGATTAGGAAGGATGTAAAGTTACCAATAGATTTTCTCGTGGTGGAACTGAAAGGCTTGGCAATTATGGAAGAATCATGGTGACAGGATATACAACTAGAGCACCAATGGTGCA
>VJOZ01003659.1:0-22592 GCA_009801055.1 Stichopus horrens | reverse complement strand
TCAGATGACAGCAAACAATAGCCATTGCCACATGAGAATGAACGACAGCTGCCATCAGATGGCGGTGTCAATATACAATATATAGAGTGAAGGTGTTCTTACCTCAAAGTCTGCATTTGGGTACTTTATCTGAGGTCTCGATACTGACGCAAACAGCATGTGGAACACCACAGGAGTGAACGGAAGATATCTCATAAAACTGTAGTTCTGATTCTCTGAGATCCGAGTGTTCAGTAAGTCAGTGAATACAAGCCAATCATTGGCGAGAGAAATCTAAAAAAAAAAAAAAACACCACAAATATAAGATAAATGGTGGTTAATGTCCCATCGACCCACATTTTACAAAAATTTTTACTTCATTTCCATCTTGCAAAACTTTTAAAAACAGAAACACAGTCTGCACAACCTGGCACACAATTGGTCAAGTTTCCAACATTGTAAGATATGAAACAACCGTCCAATTGATCGCTGCCTCCACAACCGTTTAATTCTAATCTATCATTCTTGCACTGAATACATTGGAATGGTGCACCAGGATGTCCATACTAAAAATGGTGATATGAAAGATAGATGCTTTTGTCCCATTAAGCCACAATGACTTAACTTCTGTGCACTTATCCACAACCCCCGACACACTAAGACAACTGGTTCATCTCTCTCAGTAATTGTTAACTATCATTTCATCTCTACTGTGGTTAACTGAGCTCAAGATTTTATTGTGTTAATATCCAAAAGTAAGAACTTTGTTTGACCGAAAATTTCCTGAAATTTACATTAATCATCATGTTCATAATATAGCTTTTATGGTCGACCAAAATGTGCATCACCAACGAGACCAGCATGCTATACATAGAGTTGGTGAGAAGAAAAAGACATTGAAGGTTTTCATACAGATCCCTGTCAACTCATCATGATGATCAAGACAACTTACCAGTACAGTATTGACTGTAACAGTATCAACTACCGTATGGCCATGAGATCCTATTGTATCACCTCAGATTGCAGTAAAAGATAAAATTTTTATCCAATTTCTGTATGGCTCAATCCATCACATTTATTTACAGTTCTCATGAATGATTGTCAATATGATGCTGAAAATTGTAATTCAATGTTGAAAATTCAAGTTGCAACTTAATATCAAGAAAGTAGCACCTGCAATAAGTTATCACATACAAACAAGATGAATAGCGGTTTCAACCTTTCAACGAATACTATTGCAGGTTCATTGCTTGTTTCATGTAACACCTGTAGTGTAAACTGATATGTACTGAGTCACACTTGTAAGTGATGCAATGCAAGTGATCGTTGACTCGTGGCTGTGGGTTAGTACTAACAAACCCAAAGTTGAGAATAGCATGTGACCACACAATCCTCCAATCAGAGGATAAGAACTAAATAAGGTGTTGTGTAATATCTATCTATTATTACTGATTCTCTGGCTTACATTAACTGTAATTACATATCATCATTTCCCAGTACCTGTAATATTATCTGGTGTATATGGTAGCTGCAAATTGCTTTTGCATTACAAAACAAAAACAAGATTACAAATCTCACCGAATCTAGGTGAGGGTCCTTAAATTTCACATCTAAGTAATTTTCGTATATTCCTTGGGTTAGTTTTGCAAACTCTCCACAGGTCATCGCCAGCGACAGAATTCTGTGGAAACGGGATGACTGAGAGGCAGGGTTTGTAGGTTTCTCCACCTGCAATCTTGCAACCCTCCCTGCCTCTAAATCATGTGGATTAGTGTACTGTTTTCTGCAAAGACGTAAACAAACAAATGATTCCATAAAGGTAATTTCACAGCAATGTAATTTACAGATTTTCAACAAGAGGGGAAGAATCACATATGCAATTACTGAGCAATCACCCAGGATGACTTTGAGGAAATCAGAATCAACCTCACAGAACTTTGTGATTCCACAGCAGTGTTGTATACAGATTCTCAAAAGAGGTTAAGGAATTTGTATGCAGTCACCAAGCAATGACCATGAATGATATTGAGGGGATTAGAATCAACCTCACTTCTAGAAGTTTGTAATTCCACAGTAATGTTCTTTGCAGATTTTCAAGACAGGGGAAGAATCACACATGCGGTCATCAAGCAATTGCCCAGGATGACTTTGAGGGGAGAAGGTTCAACCTCACCTCCAGAAGTTTGCAAAAATTGAGATGCTAAATAATGCAAAAATGGTGCCATTCAGAGACATCAGGAGAAGATATCTTTATAGAGGTGGTTGCTATTACAAGGGGGAAGTTCACTCTGGGGTGGGCCACCCCTAAACAGCCCCCCCCCATGGAGAAGACTGTATGGGGAATATTTCTTTTCACTTAATGGCTGTCTTTTAATGTCTGTACTATTATTTGACAGGAATGGTTTAAACTAACAAATGACGTATGCTTTTATCTTGTTCATAGCAGTGACATGAAGCTATTTGAGTTGACCATGCATAGTATGCTCTTTGAAAATGACTCGTTTCCAAAAACACGACATCTTCTGCGTACGTTTGCTTTTGCAACTGTAGCAGTTGGAGCAGGGTAGCAGTTGGATAACTTTGTGTGGCAAAATGCAATGTGATATAAGATCATTTCTTCTTCGCTAGACATAACTACTGTATGCAATCCTCTATAATGACACAATTGTACAGCTACATTAGCCATTAATCGCAGAGTGAAAGGTTAGACCGTGCAAGGCCTTTTCACACACTTTGAAAAGCATCAAAAGGTTTGTTGACCTCTGGCTCAAAATCTGACTACCAAAGGTATGAAAAATTGAAAATGCCATGAATGGTAAACACGACAGCTTCCATGCACTGATTCTCAAGACCATAGACCAACTCTCAAGAAGGAAAACGAAGTCTTAAGAATTAGGCTGTTTTTTTCCAAATTTTAAACTTGACAACCATAAATGTCAGTGGTTTATTGACTCAATAACAAATGTATCAACTGCAATCAAGAAAAGTTAAACTCTAACCTCTTAGGCCTTGGAAGCTGAAAGATTTCCTGCCACGTAGCGAAGAGACCCTTGTGCTGATCTTTCTGCCCGACATTGAGCGAGTGAATCATCGAGAGATTTACAGATTTCCCTTGACGATGAAGAAACTGAGGAAGCAAAAAGTAAAGTAAACATGGAGAAATTAAGAGCTAATGATAACTTTGTACTGGACTGCTGTCATTTAACATGAATCAAGAGAAAGTAAGAAAGCAGACAGACAGGCTTAGACAAATAAGACAGTGTTTGCAGTGTCAATCCTGACCACAATAATATATGCAGTTCCAGTATCGTACAATTTTGTGCAAGTTGAGGACAAGAAGAGTGTTAGAAGCTGTGTTCGCTCTAAGGCACTGGACTGCGTGAATTCTGCGTTTGACTCCTGCACAAAGATAACCCTTATGTGGGAAAATCCCACAAACTTTTCACAACTGAGGTCATAGTTACAATGATAAATGCACACAATAATTTGCAACAGAATCTTTACCAAGTGACGACTCCCTCCTTGATTTGAAAATCCCTCTCCAAATTATTTTTTTGAGAAGGATTTCCGTCAGAGGTTCAATTTGTTAGTAAAAACACTGGTAAGAAGTTTCCTTGCTCTTTGTTCAAAACTTTTTAGGCTTAATTATGCAAATCTTGCATATTACGTCTACGAAACAAATTTGTAAGACAATGTGTAAGACGTAACAAAACTATTCAAGCAAATAAGGATAATCCTCCACAACTTGAACTCAATTCTCTGTGCAATAAATCAAATTAGACTTTATGAAAGTCAAATACATTTCTGTGTTTTTGAATATTATATTTTTAGAATTTGTTTCTGTCCAGAGCTACTCTATTAATTCAAAATGTTTTAAATAATAATTATAATTGATGGAAGCTCAACAACTTCTATGGTGAATTCTCAATAGCATTTTTATGTTTTGTTTCTACTTTATCCACAAAATGTTTATGAACATGTTCTAACCTTTCAATATTATGATTTATCCTTTTTATAACTTGTGAAAATTTTATATGGAAATAAACAATGAGATCTAATCAAACTAAACTTCTGGAACAAACCTGAAGAGTGTTCAGACAAGACCTGATGTCATTCTCCGTTTTTGAAGCTAGCGCTATCAGCGTCGTCATGTCCGTCTTGAGGCTGTTGTCACGGGAAATCTTAAATTGAAAAAGCAAAAACGATCATTGGCCTTAGTAAGTTGCTTTGAAACATACCTTGACCAACACAGCAGCCAGTAGAGCAAAGACGTGGAATTCCACATAGTGCCACAAGACCAGACTTGGTCTAGTCCAGCTTACCTAACATAATTAATACGTTCAACTACCATTGCTGTCCAAGGAAAAAGGAATCGCAGGATGATCTGGCACAGGTATGACCTTGGTCCCAGGTAATCATAATTTGGGCACTGCATTCTTTTTTTTTTTTGCTGTTTTATTTTTGAGGCAATGAACAACAGTCCATGGCCCCCTTGTTCACCCCTCTCCCATTAGCTACATGTAATGCAAGGATATGCAAGCATTTGTTACTTAAATTACAAACTATTGTGCAATGAAATAAATACTGGCCAACAACACTTTCCTCAGCAAGAATATGAAGTTGAGCTATTCAAGTTGACTACAGAGATGATAAAACTTAATTTGACAATGAAAGCACCTGCAACATTCTTGAGGCCAAACGAGCAGAGACAGTGGGCGGAAAATGAGACACGTAGGCAATCTGCCTCAGAGGTCTTAGGGCGGGAACGTACCTGATGAGAAAAGAGATATCTTGACATGGCTTTGCCTGAGTATGCATTAGGTTAAGATTTGCAAGCTGAGTGATACTTATTAAATATAAAGCTGGACGTAGGAGGATTTAATGAAGTATGTTGACTGTATATTATGTCAAGTGAAGTATCTTAGTAAGGGTGGTCTCTGCTTTAACTATCCTCACAAGGGTACATACACTCACTAAGGGACAACATGGTGACTCCTATCACAAATGGTTTGGCTGAATTAGCAACCATCTGAAAAATTGAAAATCAATGAAGGAACTAACACTGGCAGAGGTCATTATACCTGCAGATGGCCATTTGCATTACAGATATGCAAACACCAGACCATTGTGCAGTCATTTACAAATTACTAAAGACACATACAATAGTGGTCACTATATCTACAGATATTAAGTAAAATAGGACAATCGTGTTCTTAAAGAGCAGTAGAGATGAAAACAATTGGTCATCGTATTTTACAGATATGTCAACAATATGTCGATGTAGTATACTTACAGATCATTAGAGATGCAAACAATTGGTCATTGTACTTTACAGATCAAACAAACAAAAGTCCATTGTACTCACAGATCATTACAGATGCAAATGATAGGTCGTTGTAGTAACTGCTGCTTTTTCTTCTTTTTTTGCCCTCCTCCTCTCAATTCTCCCTTCTTGGTTAGATTCACGAGATAATTAATCGTTGGCTGAAAGAAACAAATTAAATGAGTTTATTTAAGCCATATTGAAGCCAAATATAAATTCTTTCAAGGACTAAAGATACTTTTAAAGTTTGAGGAAAAGTGATAAATACGGTACATTATCAGTGTTTGATTTATTGATAAATCACTACTGACATGGCCAAACAAAGGATACATTTATCTGTCGTTTAAATTAATAAATGTCAACAGTCCAATGTGATACCACTGAAAGATACCACAGAAGATATGACCTCCACTCTGATAGTTCCATGGGCATCATAGCTAAAATATATATTCCGTACTTCTTTACTTCTCTTGAAAAAAAAAATATCACATGACAGATGGTTGTGACAGAATATTTAATTTAAACTGCCAGAAATAACGTACGCAAATCCTGACAGAATGGTGAGCTATCAAAACACAATTAAAGAAATATGAAGAATGTAAACGATGTACAAAGGACAATACAGCATCTCCTGTACAACTGAGAGGAAAGTCAACGTACCAGAGGAGAACCATCAACCTCATCAATGATGAGGCAGTTTGGTCTCTGATCTTTTAAAAGCACCGACTTCATCTGAGTGGCCGATTCTAGCCGGTTGCGAAACACTTCCAAGCTCCGATCGTCGCTAGAGGAAAAGGAAACGGACTCGATAACGACGATGTTAAAGAGACTCATCGAGTTGTCTCGTGAAAATTTTTGTAAACCTGTCAGGTTTCCTTCACATACTGCTAAACATTCAAAATAAAGGATCCCGATGTTTCACATACAAAGGAACATCAATCACTGAGTAAGTAACCATTTAATTTGATTTTGAGCATCTGTGACCAGACGCTTTTCACATCAGCACTACATTCACATGCACACAACCAGTAAAAGTAACAGCCAAAACTTCAAAACTTCTCACAGTTTTAATGACTACTGGATTGGAAATTTGACTTATTATGATAAATGTACGTACTATCATGTGTTTATACCCTCCAAAATCACCACAAATCAACTCAAAGAGCCCCTTTAAATAACTTGGGAGAATCCCAATTTAAAGTATGTCTGAGCATTTAAAAGGGAAATATGCCTGTTGAGAGGATGAAAGCAACTGTTCTTACCTAGCGTTAATTTCTACTGGGTTGTAGCCAGCGTGATGTGCTATGACGTGAGCCAAGGTGGTCTTACCCAGCCCTGGTGGACCACACAATAGAGCGATAGGGTGTACTGGTCTATTGTGCTCATCGAGTTCCTGAAGATAAAAAAAACAATTCCATTTGAATTTATTTTTCATGTGTAAAAGAGTCGGACACACAAATGTGCAAACCAAGTTTTAATTGACATGTGCAGGCCTCTAGAAAAAAAGAAAAAATAGCCAGACATGTACTTTCAAGCACAAGTGGTATGATCATATATTAATATTTAAACTGAAAGGGATCCTTGAAATGCAACAAGCTATTGGTGTTGATGCATCTGAAAACAACAAACTGCATTTATCTACTTAAGCTAGAACTACAATTATATCTGAAAGTGATTCAATTTTACTGTACAGCAGATGGAAACTGTTAGGTTACAGATAAACATGTGGCAAATAACCAATCTAAAAAGCACAGGTTAATCAAATGTCTTGCAGAAATTGCCATGGTGACACTGAATGACTCATCCTTTTTTGGATGGGCAAAAGTCAAGGTAATCTGGTATAATGCTTTACATGCACATTAAATGAACTGGAAAAGACTCTCTAGCCATTGCTGGTGGCATTAGAGCAGTGACTGCATTACCAGTATAACTGAGAGTTACCTCGGTTGGCGGTGTTTCCTGGTGTGGCAGGGTGCCCAGGTTGAATCTCTATTACTGTGATGCAACATCACCGTTCACACAAACACACATACCTGTCAACTTTACTACATGGAAACATGGTACAGAAGTTACTGAGTTACTTCACAATACACAAGCTACCACTGGAATACAGTCACAATGCATACATCAACTGCACTAAATATTGGAATCGAGGTATTCCTTAGTCGTCAGTGCTACCAGCATTTGGATGGTGTGTAGCATGACGAATTACCTTGTCAACGCTAATCAGTCTCATGTACGGGTAAATTCAATTTTAAAATATTTATTTTAGCGGTTAATTTGGTCGTTTCTTTAACTCACCTCCGAAAGGTCATCAGTTTGAAAATTCTTGAACTTTGGGTTAAAGTTTTTGTTTTGCTGTTTCTTGACCTCTTGGGACTTACTGCTTCTCTGCTTCTTCTCAGTCCCAAAGACCACATGATCCCACAATTTCAACCAAAAGAGAATATTCCTGTTCACACCCTATTTAAAAATATTAAACAATAATAAAGAAAGTTTTTTGACATTTTTGACAGTGCAAAGTTCCATGACATGACCATCATGAAGATGATATGTCAGGATTTTGAAAGCCAGATTTCCACAAACTTCAGCAGTATACAGTACATCCTCAGACCTCAATGCTATAGGCAAGTTAAGTGGCACTGAGAACTTAAGTGATATGTAAAGAACTTCATGATGTGGAGAACCTCAAATCAAATCGGATTATGGTGTAGGATTCTAAATTTCCGAAATGAGCACATTTCTTTAGCAAAATGGAAATGAATTCAAAAGTTAGAAAACAGAAGGGAAAACAGATATCAGCATTTACAAAATAGTAAAAAACTTGTCTGACCTAAGTTGCTACATCACAGACACACTTGCATCACGCAAACACACTCATTTCATAACATTTTCTCAGATATTGTTTGCTAAATCTTTCTTAAATTAAACCACTATTGTCCAGAGATGTAGGATTTCTTGGATGCTGGTACTACCATCAAACGTCATGGCTTAAATATTGCTTTGCAGTCTTATCTCTACTATATTACTACCAGATTGACTGACAGACAGACAGGCAGACAGACAGAAGTACACACAGGCAAGTAGACATCCTTACATCATCACTGAGGAGATCAGTGAAGTGTCTCGGAGCATAACGATCCACCCACAGATTACTTTCGTTTTCTTCTTCTGGTGTTATTTCGTCTTCCATATCAGCGCCCTGTTGTATCTCCCTATTAAAGGCAATATGCAAAGGTTGATTTTGAAATTGTGAAACATGATATTAAACCTTATCCAACAAATCAACTCTTTTAAGCCTTGCAGAAAATTTCAAGGATTTTCGGCAGAGTGAGAATTTCAACAAATTCGGTAGAAAAGGGCAGAGAATGAAACTTTTTGATGACTGAAAATGGGTCACAAAGGCAGTTAACTTGGGTGAAAGGGGACGGGATAACTGGAGATGAGTGAATTATTGAAAAGTGTAAGGGGGCGATCATGAACGACAACAAAAAGAAAGTAGAACAGCCCTCCATAATGAAAAGAGAATTAATATGTAGGTTTACAACTTCCTTCTCTCTCCTTTTGCATGCTAAATTAATCAACATCACTTTTATTTGTTACTTTACAAAATGAGCATACGTGATTATATTGTTTTGTCAACTTTGTTCTACATATTGAATGTTATTGACATAAATGAGTGTGAAATGGAATGTCACATGGCAGAATTTGTCATCACAAATATCAGCACCAGAAAATGAACTAAATAAGATATTTGCAAATACACAGCACAGTTAAAGTCTTCCAGACCTTATGAAGTATTTATCAATTACATTAAATGCACTGACCTGTTCAGAGTCTCACTCAATTGCTTAGATTCTAGAATTAACTTTTCGTGTCTCTGAAAGAGAAAAAATAAAAGACACAGCTATGAAGAATACAATAACCAATGACAACTGGTCACAGAAGTGGCACAGTTCCAAATTTGAGACATAATGTTATATTCCAATGTTTGTCTTACATAAAGACCTTGCAGGAAACAATAGAATGAGAAATGATCCTTGCCAGTTGACTTAAATACCAGAAACCAGGAAACTTTGAAGGGTACAAAAACAGGCTAGCAACATCACTGGGTTACCACTACTACTGTCAAAAAACATTCAAACGTTAATACAACATAAAAATCACAACAAAGTAAAGGGGACATACAAAGCACGCTCCATTGACACCTTAGCGACTTCATTTGTTATTGCCAGATACCTAATTCCACACAAAAAAGCTCTCTTAACCACTTCACAATACACTCACTTAGTTGTTCAATTTTGTATCCACAAAATTGCACGAGAAAAAGAATTCTCACTTGCAGACTTTTTCACAGCACCAAATTGTCAGAGGAAATGTTGCACTGTCCCTGTAAGTGCATGGCATGCTGTAGCACCCTGATTGATGGATACACTGCTTCATGAATATTCAGATCTATGATATGCTCTATTGCAAGTGCAAGGCAAACTGTAGTGTCCTGATTGACAGATACACTGCTTCATGAATATTCAGATCTATGACATGCTCTATTGCAAGTGCATGGCAAACTGCAGTGTCCTGATTGACAGATACATACACTGCTTCATGAATATTCAGACTCTATGACATATGCTTTCTACCACTATTCATATGACACACTGAAAATTTTCATGAATATGCAGCACAGAAGTGCATGCTATTGATACAGTACATGTGAGCAATTTGCTTACGATAGAATGGGCCTACTACCATACCTCTTCCTCTATTTGTTGTCGCAGTTGAAGGATAGATAACCTGAGGAGATTGACTCTCTTGGAGCTTGGGTCAAAGGTCATGGTGCCATTCTGCTGATAGATAATATTTGAAAAGTCATAAATAGTTAAATACTTGTCACATTGACTGCGAGGCTCGAGTATACAAGAGCATTAAATACTGACTCAAAAAGTCGGTTATCTTAAAGATCTTAAAGCAGGACGTGCTTTTGTCCCTGTATTTTCCAAAGTAAACTTAAGGCCTGACTATAGTTCTTACAGCAGTAAAAGATTGTACAAACTCCAGTGCAGTGGTCTATTTGTTCAAACAGTCTAATTTCCAAAGGAAATGCATTTGCATAGGCGTTTCACTACAGTAGTATTTGCACGAAAGTGAAGTACATTTACCACAGGGTCCATCTTCTGATAAGATTTTAGCCCAAAAAGCTAAAGAAAAGGACTACAGTAAATCACTTAATACTGTAATTCACACTTTCATTGATGAACTTTCTCCTCAAATAATATGGCATGGCTGTTATTTTCCAGATTAAAAAAGCTAATTGCCCAGTATGTAATATCCTTCCTGTAAAACACTATATTCAATGCATTTGGTCTTTATATTACTTTAACCATACAAACTTTGCAGAAAAAAGAATCACAAAACACCTTCAAGTTCAAAGGGAAAAATACAAAAGAAAAAAGGACAATTTAGTCCCTTTAATTGCTCTCCATATATTTTCCATCTCTCACTGACATTTTCAATCATTTTTCAGTTCTATGCAATTTTCCTTTTTGTTTGTTCAACTTTTTTTGGGGGAGTAGAACAATCATACTGGATCAAATTAGATTACAACCAGTGTTCATATCTTTACTGGTTACTCATAGAGGCCTACAAACCTTCATTTCATTTCCGTCGACATAACAAAGAAACCAAAGGTCCACACTTGGAGTTAATTTATTTTTAATTTCACAAAGACAACCAGTTGCCAGGCCTTTGAATTTTGAGGTGGGCAAGTATCACTGTACACTGGCACTTGCCTTATATCGCTGTATTCAAGAGGACAACTTTTTTTGCACACCTATTTAAAGACTAGAGATTTAGATAAATCATCAAATTTAAAAAAAAAGAGAAAAATAGCACACCTATGAAACTCCTTAGTTTCTTAGGGGTGTGATTTTTAGCAACCTGAAAAATCTTAAACTCTGAGCCTGTTTGGTATTAAATTGATTATTTGATTCAATGTATATGAACCAAAATTGGTGGACTGGATCTTCTAAGCCCAATCCGAATACTAAGAATGTACAGTACAAAGAAGGATTTTTACGATATGGTGGACAATACATGAATCCACAAAATGTTCAGTTTTTGAAGACATATTTGTATAAGAAATTGTCGATTTGTCAATAGATTTTTTACAGATTCTTGATAATTTTCACCATCTGTAGAGACAAACCTTTAATAACGTCTCTTCGATCTTATCATCTCTTTTTCTGAGGTAGACTCTTTTGCCTGAGTTTCCTGTCACTGTGATCGACGGACCGTCTGGCTGTCGATTCAGGATGCATGAACGTGACTTTTCGTTGGTTGTCTCTGTGCTCTCTGCCCGTTTCCCTTTATCCTGGGACTGTGACCAAGTCGCCTTATGCTCTGCTCGTATCTGAGCCAATTCTCTTTCCATCTGTATCCGTTGAAGTGTTTCGAGACCTTTTTGTGGGGATGGGGGCGGGGTTATCTCAAAGTCTTCTACGTCCCCATTGAGAGGCAGTTTGCTGACATCATCATTGTCCCCTCTCATCTTCTTACAAGCTGGTGATTCTAAATGTCAGGATTATCAAGAAAAATGCAGTTAATCTACCAATCAGTCTTGACCACCAGGCCTTCAATTGAGAAGATAAATGTAAAATTAAAGGCTACAGTACAGTGTCAGAAAAGTTTACTTTGTGTCAAATACAATCACAGTAAAACTTGTTTTCTTAAATTTATAATATTCACACAGTTTGGGTGCGGTCCAACCTGCCCCGTTGGATGTAGGGCTTTTTGTTTTCATTCAACTTGGCAAACAAAAAGAGTAATTTTTATCAAAACAATGGAAGAGAAGCCTGTCTAATGAGCTGATCATTTGCATCAACATGCTTTGTATGGTAGACAGAAGGCCCAAGCCAGGGTCAATCATAGAACATGATTGTGCCCAAAGTGGTGCATGATGTAAGGTATATCACTGAGGTACATACCAAAATTAAGAATGTAAAAGGATAGAACAGAAACACAAATTGATGATATCTGCTGCGATAAATCAGTAGAGAAAACCATAAACTTACTGACTATTGGTTGAAAAGGTAATTAAAACTCACTGGTCATAGAGGGCGGTATATCTATCACCAGATCGTCTGACTCACTATCTGATGACAATGGTCCAAATATTTCTTCCACTCTTTCTCTCTTTCTCGAAGAACCGTTTAAAATGGGCTTAGAATGTAAATCTGTTAATGAGGAAAGAGTTATTGAAATAATTATGATCCTCAAATCTACCATCTAGTGGACGTAACTTCACAATTAATGCTCTTGAGAATGTCCCCAAACGCTGAAGCTTCTTGGCAAAATATTGCCATTTTTCGTAAAGCAGGATTTCATACTTTCTAGGGTAGAAAAATTTACATGACACACCCAAATAAAGAATTTCCATGGCCTTCCTCTAGTCTTAATGTCTTACATACATTTTCAATAATGACAGCAAAAGCCAAAGCAATATAAGATGAAGAAGATTACAAACTTTGCCCCCCTGTGGACAATATCCAACTCAGACAATTCAAACACGGAAAACTCCACCGTAACGAATTCCTTCAGGGAATGGACTAGGCTTAAGCTTAGGGCATGGGGGAATTGTCCAAGGGGAAAGTGTCTGGGCAGGGAATTCTGAGCGGAAGTTGTTCTTGGGGGAAGGGGTGTGGCTTTGGGGGAAATCATCCAGGAACCCTATAAAGGAGAATTACTGTGCCTGCAATGAGAATATTTTACTGAGTCTTTTCAAATGGTCACACGGTGTAATGACACCAGAACAGTTTCTATAAACTTGTAAAGGTATCGCAGATTTACTGCATCATATAGTAGCACTATGACAGTGTTCTACATATCTGAATTCGGTACCATGTGTTGGGCAAACATACTAGAACTAACTACTGTACTATACAATATTTAATACTTCACAATTAGCATTGCTGGTATTAAAATATACCAATTACAGGAGTCTAGATCCACATCTTCTGTAAATTCTTCAGCATAGTAAGTACAGTACATTAACTTACTGTCATTTTGGTTTCCTAAATTTTCAAAACTTCGACAATAACTACCAAACTACTAGTTCCATTATTGTTCACACAATGCATGTCTGCTTGATTTGACAAAACTTTCTCACCTTTTCTGGCTTTCTGGGGAGGATCTTGTTTAGCTTTCTGGGGAGAAGGATCTGGAGTATACGGTCCTTCAGAGGTTTGGTTCTTGATTTTCCCTTTTGACATTTCATTCACATTTTCTGATGGAAAAAAAAAAAAATCAAGACGGCATGTACTCTATTAACTAGGCCTAATTCGGATAGCCTCAGATAGTCAAACTGTCTGGAGCAACAAAAAGCAGGTGAAAAGGTTGAAGCTTTTTAACCCAGAAAAAGTAATTATATTTTTTGCGGAAAAGAGAAAATTTCTTTCCCATTCTTCTGAGGGAAGACTCCCTGATAATGAAGTTATTCCCAAACTTAACCTGATTAAGAATTAAGTGTACATGTATGCTAACCCGAGGCTCGCAACGACTCGAAAATAGACATGCAAATGCTATCTTGCTAACCAATATAGTACATGTACAGAACCCCGAAATTGGCGCACTTTAGGAATCCATCGCCGATATTTTAAGTGTCACAAATGAGCCCTTATTTAGAGGAAACTTACCTGAAATGGGTTCATTATCATGAAATACGTACTTGTGGTTGGATTCAAGAAGGTTAGGCTCACTTCGGTAACGTTGCCACAGTGATAGCGAGTAATTTTTGAAGGGAGTGCCAATTTTGGGTGCTCGCCAATTACAGGGTAGTGTATATATATATACTGAGTATATAGGGCAGTAGCCTAGCGACTTTATAAATTCAAACTGGCTCAAACTGGCTTTCCATTTTCCTTCTTATTCTAACTTAAACCTGATGAGTGATGTGTATTCACTTTAGTTTGAGGTACAGTATCAATCTATAGGCATCGTTTCGATGGTAACTGTTACATGAAATGTCTCTACAATGAAGGCTCACCTTAAAATGTTGATAAGATTAGGAACTCAGGGTTACCCTCGGGCCTCATGATAGTGTTTCAACTTTCATTCTGTGTTCTGAAAAGCTATTTAAATAACACTAACAAACAGTGACACATAAGATAACATAACAGGTTTAAGGGCAAAGGAGGGCAAAAGCCCCATAAGATGCCCTGTAATTCAGACCCCCCAAAGACAGACAGGGCAGCAACTTTTGAAAAGTCACTCTTTCGCAACAGCTCCTTACCTTCCAAATCTCGCAAGGCCTCCATATCATCGGCATACAAGTCATCGAATTCATCGTCCATGTCCATGGTTAGGCCTGATGTATTGCTGAGTATGTATGACAATGAGTCAGTGCGAACAAAACAATGTTACTACGCCTAGTATTTCTCCACATGAAATAACATCAACAGGTCTAGCTTACAGTAACACATGAAAAATAACTCTTACACTTACACAGTAAGACTATGAGTTACAGAGAAAGGGCATGTAGGGCTAACTTCAGTAGCCTAAGGCTAAGTTACTGTGAGTACCGCGCTAAATCATCATACTTCAGACTCATACTTCAGACTCAGAGTCACATTACTGTGTCACTATCAGTGTATGCTTGCGTTGAAATGGGCAATCAAAGCTGAATTCACGAATAGAATCAGTTTCACCCACATACAGTGACGCTCGAGTGTCTAAAAATAAGCAGTGGAGAAATATAATTCCTGCTCCCTTTTGCCCGACATTACAACAAACCCAAATCTGATGAAATGCGTATAAGGCCAAATGCCATATTTCAATTTTTGGTAATTATAACTTAGTAACTAAGTTATTTGCCGGAGCGCTCTGCTGGTGGTATGATACGTATGTGCTACTACAGTGCACATAAGCTGCCCGGCCCGGCCCTGTACGCTAGCCTCCCATTTAGTGTAGGATTCAATTCCCGCGCTTCTCAATACAGTTGCGCGAAGCCTCACAATGACGTCAGAGATCCACCAAACTAAAACATACAACATCGCCTTATAACTTCACTTGGAACTTTGAACTTTTTCTTCAAGATTTTCTCCCTTACATCAATTAAATTACCCATTCTTACACAACCAAATAAGTGACTCAGCTCAGTGTAGCCTGTAACACTCATAATTACAGCCTTTAAAAGTTTATCCAAGGACACATTAGTCTGTCATGCCTTTTCAGGACATCATGTTCATTTAGCACATGACCTTTGCAAAAATAAAAACGTGGCACATTTTTATGACCACCATCCACTTATATACATGTCAGCACTACTATGAGCAGATGCAGTTGGCTTAATCTTAATCTCCATCTCTCCTTCCATGTTTGTACCGTTCCTGGCCTCAGTCAAGCCGAAGCAGCTCAAATGCTTCACGAATTTGATTCAAAAGTCGTTCGGTTTGAAGTATCATGAAATTTATTCACTGGAATATGTTACTGTCTGTGCATCATGTTCATTAGCTAGGGGGTGGGGAAATGGGCTCACCCAAGGGTTAGGCCAACAAGTGTTCACAAAATTCATAAATAGTAAATGAATTTTTCTAGCTGAGAACAAGTTCACAATTTGAATTATGAAAACTTAACAGGATTGTATCTGAGGGCATTCGCTTACAGAATTTTCTTCCAAAGAGGGTATCCCCCCACTGACCGATATCGCTGCATTCCGCACATTTTAATACAAAGGACCACGGGAAATGAATATGAATATGTATTCATATTCTATTTTGTTGCATCGTAGGATGGTGTTGTCGGTCCATAAAATAGAGTAACATCAGTTTGGTATAGGAATGGTCTCAATTGTCTTATGGGCTGGAGTCACCGTCATCCATGCAACGTTGCCCAGACTGAATGGTAGTTGTGCATGAAGCTTAAATTAACAGAGTCGGCACACTGCACAGACTAGACCATTCATAGAACCAAGAAACCCTGAAAATCACATTCTAAACCTGAAGATTTTTGCTCATATAGGCCCGGCCAACTACATGAAAAGTAGTTTTTAAACTAGAGACATGTAGATTTTTTTTTTTGCTAAATTAGTCATGCACTTTTCTGACAATGATATGTACATCTACAATTCAGTAACTTGAAACAGTGATGGAAAATATCGATATCTTGGTCTAAATAAGGAATTGTCTTGCATCCCATCAAAGTGATTTTGGGCGTGAATTTCCACAGTGACAAGATGGCCGAAACTGTGAGACACAGTGAAAGTTGGCAATTTTCAGCAATGTGCATAGTGAGGCTGATGCTGACTGACAGCCAGGACAGGCAGTGTGCTGTGTAGTCTTCTTCTGTCTAGCAGTGCATTATTCACTTTTCTGTTTCCCTGCCTGTCACAGAGGTCACTAAATTGAGTCAGTAGAATGTGACAGCTAGACTTCTGAGTCATGGAGTTGACCTAACTCAATAACTTCAAAACAGCCTGAGTAAATCTAGTGAATTACAGTCATTGTTGTACAATTTTCCTGCATTACTGACTGTTCTGTATACCCCGGCTGTCACAATGGTCAGTTATAAAGTCCAGCAGTATGTAACAGGCCTAATGGTGCTCACCTAACCCAATGACCACAGAGTTGGAGTTGGTTTAGTTATACAATGTTTGTCAAGTACTGTATATTGTTGTACACTTTTCTTGTCTTACACTGCATATTGGCTTCTTTTGACCCTGTCACAATGGTCACCAATTTGAGTCATGTCAAGTTGAGTCTAGCAGTATGCCACGTGTGACAAATACCTAATGGTGCTCACCTAGCCCAATGGCCGCAAAGGTGGAGCTGGTTCAATTAAACAATGCTTGACAGGTATTGCTGTAGCCTACGGTTTTCTTCTGTGTGAAAGTACATGCTGGGTGTTTTGTACGTGTCATAATGGTCACTTACTTGAGTCAGTTATGAAGACTAGTGGAATGTAACAGACCTAATGGTGTTCACCTAACCCACTGACAACAAAGGTTGAGTTGGATTAATTGTACAATTCTTGACAAGTATTGTTGTACACTTTTCTTCTGCCTAGCAGTTATTATTGGCTGTTCTGTTCACCCTATCCCAACGGTGATCAATTTGATTCAGTTATGAAGCATACCAGAATGTGACAGACATAATGGTTCACCTTACCCAATGACAAAAAATGTTGAGTAAGTTTAATTATGCAATGTCTGACAATTTTCTTCTGTCTGGGAGTACATTATTGGCTGCTCTGTTTACCCTGTCACTCATAATAATCACAAAGCTGAAGTCTAGCAGTATACCTGAGACATATTAGTGCTGATAAATTAATCAAAATTAAAAACATCCGCACATGAGAAAGACAATAAGAGCAGTAAAGTGATTTGCAGTATTCTCATATAATTCACTGTAACACCTCAACAAAGCTTGGGTACAACATATAAGAGCCAAGTCATTTTTCTCCATGGTATACTTATAATGCGACCGAACAAATACCCCCTGGAAAAATACCCCCCAAGCAGATAACACCCTGAAAAAGAGCCCCCCTAGGGGAAGTTATTTCACTAAGTGGTAAAAGACCAGGGGGTATTTGTTCTGCGGGGTAATTGCCCGACAACCAGTTATTGAAAAGGTTAATTATGGATCTGGGGAGAGCATAAGGGTAAACAATCTTAACTTTGCAAATGCAGACACTTACAGAAAAATTTTAAGCACATCCCGAAATTTCCTACAGGAAGACTGTTGAAAAGGTGACATTTGCATTCTAAGCAACCTTTTTTTCCATTACGTCCACAGACAATTTGAAAGGTAATTCTTCCAACCCTCCAAAATTACGCATAGTCAGAACACTAGCACATCAACAGCATTGTAGCTCAGCCAGGTATTTAAAGGATATGGCATGCATATTTTAGACAACGATTAAAGGTCTACAGCACAATCCTCAAGGACATTGTATGATTTAAGTGATACAACCCAGTGTAACAGGTCACTCTGTCACATTTGGATTATGCCACTTATCAATCTCCACACTAAATGAGTGATACAACCCCATGTGACAGGTAGCTACTGTACCAATCTCCACATTGCATGATATGAGCAGTGCAACTCAATGTGACAGGTAGATACCAATATCTCTGTTGTAAGATACGACTGACACAACCTGATGTGACAGGTGGTTAACAATCTCCAAATAGTAGGAGTCATAACACCCAATGTGACAGGTAGCCACCAATCTCCATATTGTATCATATGGAGGATACAACCCAATGTGACAGGTAGCTACTAATCTCCACATAGCATGATGTGACTCATACAGCCGAATGTGACACGTAGCTGCCAATCTCCACAGAGTATGAGTCATACGACCCAATGTGACAGGCGGCTACAGATCTCCACAAAGTGTGACACGAGTCATACAACCCAATGTGACAGGTATCTAACAATCTTCAGATAGTATGATATGAGTCCAAAAACCCAATGTAACAGGGGTAGTTATCAATCTTCACACAGTTTGATACAAGTGACCCAACTGTAAATTGCAATACATGAATTACCTACTGTATGACAAACCTTGTTTTCAACATATCACTTTTGGCTTCATTGTGTTCCTGGTTTGGTTTCAAATAACATTTAAATCAAAGAAGTATGATTACGGAGTGAATGTCTCTACATTTCAATCATACTTGAAGCACATAGAACTTTAAAGCATATTTATCCTTTATCGTTAAATTCGGTGTAGACACTAAAGAGACATCTGCTTCTCTCCTCCATTATACTCCAGAGGATGAAATATGTTTGTGATTCAATTTCACACTTGCAATTGCGAGTCAATGTTTCTCTGGTCCTAGCTGTTAGTTTAATTTTCTCCCAAATTTTTTGTAAGTCAATGCCACAACTTTGCAAACACTTTGACACATACATGAGTGAGCTACATTTTCAGCTTGTTCCCACCACAATGTCCATTTATAAACATACCCTGATCGAAATGTATTGACTGCAAACCAACTCCGACTAAGCAAAGCTGCGGTCAACTTATCAATCAACTCCTGCATTAACAGAAAATTTTTTAAGGTTACTCTTTGGCGTCCCCAAAACATTTGCAATACAAGAAAGAAGAAAATGAGTGTAAACTAAGAGGCATTCAGCCACACCTTGAAAAGTGGTATCTTATGGACTGATATCTGATGAGTCGACCTTGCAGGGCTTTTTATTTTTTTTTTCATTCATACACAAAACAAATCACTGCATATTATATGAATATTACATTAAATGGCATATCGATGGACAGCAAACGTACTGGTAATTAACATTGCTAATGAAAACTAATTAACGTTTGATTGAGTAATGATAAATTATCCGATCTAATCAACCTGCATGCTGTCATCGTCATCATCTTGACTTGGTTCATCTTTCTTTTCGCTCTTACTGTCCTCCTTCTTCTCTTCCTTCTCCTCACTGCTGCCCTCTTTACCTCCGTCGGCTCCCTGGAGTGCCTTCCCGAATGCCTCGAGATCTGAAACGTTATGGAAACGAAAAAGACAGTCTACTGTCTGGGGGCCTTCTTAACAGGAATTTAAAGAAACAAGTCTTCAACAACCTCATTCAATGTCAAGAAACACATTTTAGTCATTAATCTGATACTTAAAATAATTGCAGTGGATGGACTCAAATTCTTGGAATGGTACAAAGATGCTACCAACTTCACTGATGCTCCTAATGTGTTCTTCAACTGTTAATGAACCCTCACTGCTAGTATCTTCGTTGGTGTCTGTACCCACTATGGTATCTCCACTGGTATCCCAACTATCCAATGGATCCTATACCTAACAACATCACAAAGTAGACACAGCAACCACTGATGTCAATGCTACTGTCTTCACTGGTGTGCCTAACAGTAGATATTACTATCATCACTGGTGAACCCCCCCCACTGTCCATTTCAACCTATTCTAGCAACCCCCTGCAGTAGACACCATCCTCACTGAAATTCCTTAAGTCAATGTTACTGTCTTTCTTGGTGCCCCCCTACAGTAGATACTACAATTACCACTGGTGCCCCACACAGTCCACTTCAACCTACTACACCTAAAATACACTCCTCATTGGTGTCCCTACTGTCCACCTAAACTGGCAAGAGGTCCTCTGATAGTAGATGCAGTCCTAACAGGTTTCTCTATAGTGGATATCAGTGTCCACAGGTTCCATGCCAGAAGATGCCACAATATTCACTGGCTACTCTGTGGACAGCTATTACAATTGCCACTGGTGGTCCCAAAGCAAATGCTTCCATGGCCATTGTCAAAACATGCTACTAGCATCAGTAGCGACCCTCAGTAGCTGGGAATTACTGAAGTAGCAAGACATGAGGATAGCAGGTAACATTACAAGGAAATGTCTGGAAGGTAACAAGACAAGAAGTACCATCTACTTTTGCTGTAAATATAGATGACTTACCCCCTCTATTAGCAGCTTCAGTTGCCTCTGCTCCCAAATTAAACTGACTAATCAGAGGGCCCAATTGACCCGACTGAAATGCCGCAGTGAACATGCTCATTGCCTGATAAACAGAGTAGATGATAAGGGAAAGAAAAAGCAAGCATTAAGAAATGGTAACGTTAAAACCAAAGCTTATTATGCATTAAAATACAGTAACATACAGCCAAGTTCCCATACACTCACATCGCCTCACACAGTCACAGACAGGGTCCAACACACTCATCGACAGGATCCCAAACACTCAGAGACAGTCTTGGAGAACCACATAGAATCCCACACGACCACACAAAGAAACATAAGTAACCTATGGTACAAAGAGATACCAAGTTACCACATTAGACAGCATTAATGTAGAAAAGTGCCAACGATTTTTACCATCCATGTCACACACTCATCCAACAGACCAATCAACATCGATATCTGATCTATTGTAAATCATTGTCTTAAGTGTCTTCAATGTATTCTGTATTCTTCAATGTATTCAATGTAATGAGTTCACAGATTGACCCACTGTAACAGATTGATCCACTGTCACCGACTGATCAAACTTTCAGTGTCACAAACTAATGAAATCTTCAGTGTCACAGACTGTCCAGTGTCACATTATTAAATCTTGACTGTCACAGAGATCAAATCAGCAGCACTGCAGACTGACCATATTTCCAGTGTTTGATCCAGTGTCACATGTTGATCCAGTGTCACATAGAGAATAAGTGATCAAGCCTTCAGTGTCACACATTGATAAATGCTTGCATTGACTGATCTCTCCCACATCTTGTCCTTTTCATTTACATCAAGGTAACTCCTTGAATAGATTCATCTCCTGAGGGAGTCTTTGGAAACAAAACTTCTCACCCTTTTTCTTAAATGCCTTTTCCTTAAATGTGACAAGTTTTTTGGACATGACTTCATGCCAAATTTCTCTTTCTAAATCTTCATAACTGAAGTACCTGCTGGAACTGGGGTGACTGAATAGTCTCTCGAAGCCTTTGAGGGTCTCTCGGGAGATTTTCCCCGACCGGGGCGTGCTGCATGAGCTGCTCCTGAAACTGCTCATTCTCAAGGAGAGGTGCCATAACGTCAGATGTCAAAACTTGGGCAAAATCCACTGAAACACAGAGAATAATAGGATGAAGATGGACTACTGTAAACAAACATGCTGGTATAATAACTACATCAACTGAAAGTAACACTGGTAGTTGAGAGACATTCCTATGGTACCAAGTTTATTGTATGGTCTCACATATTGATTCAAAAATATAACTATTTCGGTCTTCTATCACAAGAACAAACAGCTGGAAAATCTTTACAGTGATTCATATTAAATGGTAGAAGTCTGGGCTTTCTCTGAATGAACAATAAAAGATGGATCCTGTTAACATGGACCAGCAGAAATTATTTGACTTGACTTAAATTTGTACAATCAGCCAAAAAAAAAAAATGCAGTTTTAATCATAGGTCCCACAGATAAGATATGTGTTCTCTGTCAAGTTCAACTGGCATTAACTGGAGACTACTTTCCTTGGGGTTTCCATCCACATATGACTCATTCTTTTTAATACCTCTGGCAGAAAGACTGCAATGTAAAAGCTGATGCCTGACATACTGTTATTAAAGGGGAATAGGGCATTTAGAATATACCAACACGGCGTACAAAGAAAACAGCTTTCAACATTGTTAAGCGATTCAGACTCATCAATAAACATCTACAAAAGCTTCTTTTCCTCAAAAAAAATATGCATATGATAAGTAACGGAAGATGCATTATTTGAATTTTGAAAAATTTGGGTGAACAAACTGGTGTT